>JBDJHY010168814.1:0-18100 GCA_039654485.1 Withania somnifera | reverse complement strand
AGAGCATTGTGAGACAATTCCTTTCTAAAGTAAGAACCTATTGAACTCATTAGACATATATTGTCCACCAGAATAAGATCTTAGTATTTTAATACAGGTGGAAATTGAGTCTCAATGTAGGCCAAAAATATCATGAATACCGAAAACACTTCAGATTTGGAACGAAGAAAATACACTCATGTAAACCAACTATAATCATCTATGAACGTTATAAAGTACATGAAGTAAGAATGAGACATAATTGGTGAAATACCCTAAACATCCTATGAATGACATCAAAATACTTATATCACGACTACCAAAATTAGGAAAATAAAGATTCTTACTTCGCCTAATTTACAAGTAGAACAATTAAAAGGAGTTGCTAAAAATTGATTTTTATTTCCCAATAGACCAGAATTTGACAAATGAGCCAACACAATAGAATTTGGATGTCCTAGACGCATATAATTGACCACAATCGTACTTGCCATAAAAGTACAAGCAAAAAATAAAACACGAGGAATTGAAAAAATATAGGAAAAATCTTCCAACTTAAGGCCCCTTTGCGACTATTTTCCCCGACACCTAATCCTGCACAAGTCAACCATTACAAGAAAAAATCACATTATAATTATTATCTATCAATTGGCCAACTAAATAAGACAAGTAGAGAACTTTGGTGATCTAAAATATTTTTGAAAGTTTTAGTAATATCCCTAACCTTGGTAATGGGTAAATTACTACCGTTGGCAACCTCTATTTGTAATGGACCATGATACTCACAAATATATTTTAGCATCCTAGTGGAGTTAGTTATATGACTGGAAGCACCAGAATCAACATGCCAAAATTTGGATCTAATATTATTACCTTGTAGTGTCAAAGATGAAAAGGTTGAAACAATCATTTATTGTACCATTTAAGTAATAAGAATTGTCCAGCTGCACCATCTGAAGATGAGTTGTCATAAGAGGAACCATTTATCCCATTTTGATAAGCATTCCTGTGGTATTGAGGATGTGTGGGACATTATTTAATACTATGCCCGTGCTGTTTACAATAGTTCTAATACTTGTTACCACAATTGCTAGCAATATGACCATATTCCTTGCAACTATAGCATTGCGTTTTTCTCATATCCATGCCCTTTCTTTTTCCATGATAAAAAATGCAACAGTTTGAGCATTGTATTTATTGAAAGCATTTTGTGTGAGAAGGTGTGGCTCTTCATGAAGTAATTTCCTAAAACAGACATCTAAGGAGGAAGATGGATCACGATTCATCAACTTAGAGAGAGCAATCTCAAAATCAGATCGCGATTTCATCAAAAATTAATTTTGCATGCTTTGCTCATAAAAAACTTAAATTGGAGACAGAGATTCAGCAGGGATTTTAGCATAAACAATATCAATGAATTCAACCCAAAATTTCTGAAATCCAAAAAAATATTCTTGAACAGAGAGATCTCCTTGGGAGTAATTAGCAATGTCATGCTCTAACTGAAAAAGTCTTGTCTATTGTCTTGGTTGTAAACCTTTTGTAAATAATCACATATGGCCTTTGCAGTCTTGTATAGCCTAAGATTAAGAATAATAAAAGGGTCAATTACCCTAAAGTTCATGTTATCATCTGAGCATCTTTGACCTTCTATTGACCTAAATTTGTAGGATTAGTAGGAGCAGGATTACTTTTATCAATATGACCCCATAATTCTTTTCCAGTAACAAACAACTGAAATTGAAATTCCCAAGAAGAAGAATTTTTTTCAGTAAAACTAACATTGAAAGACTAAAAATGATGCGAAGTCATATTTTTGAATAACATTAATAAAAAACATAATAATACAAAAAAACTAGAATAACTAAGACAAGAGCCCTAAACATTTAGGACTAATTGTTGATGAAAACCAAGAAAACAAAAAAACTATCCAAAAATTATTGAAAGTAACTACAAATCAAGGACTCTATCGATCAAAGAAAAGAAGGCTATGGTACCATGTCAAGACGAAAGAAAACAAGAAAAACTGAAGAATGATTGACTCAATCTGTTGATTCCAGTACATCAAACTACATAGGTATTTATACACACAAATTTTTTTTTTACACTTAATGTAGATCCTATAAATTAATGTGTATATATTCTACACTAATGTTACACAATATTAACACTAAATATAATATATTTTACAACTAATATTACATAATATTCTACACTAAATATAATATATTCTACAACTAATGCTACCAAATATTTTACACTAAAAATCTATAATATCTCTTCCATCGTGCCAATACTTATGAACACGGGTGCTCAAAAGACACTTCTGCAAAGTTTAAGTACTAAATTTGAGTGTCTATCTTACAATATTTTCAAGTTTAAGCGGCTATCTTAACCTTTAAAAATCTTTATTTTAGTTATTGTTGTTTACTTTGGTGTTATGAAGTATCTCTTTTTCTCCATCATATGTTAGTGATTGTTGTTTACTTATTCTCCTTTATTTTAATTGTCATTTATGGTACTTTATTAATTTCTCTGTTTTCTGCTAGAAGTTTGAAACTTCATTTGCCTTTCCGAGAGAAGAAGTAATAGAATTTGACTTATTTTAAAGAACTTATCTCAGAAAAGCAAATATGAGTTTTCTGATCAGCCACCTACTCCCCCGTACTTTATGCCAATGCCATTTACAGGTGGTGATGCTGGAAACATTTGGCCTCATTCTCTGATGACCCATAATCTCTTTGAATCCTATTCTCAGTTTGAGCATGCACCTTTTTTCAAAAGATTGAGCAACTCCAATAAAAACTTTTCAAATTCTGCTACTATGAATTCTAGAGTGAATCTTCCATGAAGCATAGGGACGAGCCATATATTTTATTGAACCCGTATGTGTACCAAGGTCATGGAAGGAAGTTGCAGGAATGGGGAACATTGTACTTATATTTTTCAAAAAGTATTTTTTTTCAAAGTAATTTTTTGAAAAAGTACACTTATTATACTCCGTCCGGCTAAATTTTTATGAGGTACTTATTATTTTTCAAAATGTGTTCATTGATGTTTTTTGAAGTAATTTTAAAAAGTTTATTGAACACTAATTGCTGCTGAAAATGCTTTCCAGATAGATTAGCTATAAATATTATTTTTCACTAAAAATACTTTTTTTAAAAACATTTTAAAATAAGTTGATTTTAAAAGTTTGATCAAACATACCAAAAATATAATTTTCATAAGTATGTTATGGGACAAAGTTAGGCTTGGTCTAATGTTTCCTCATATATTAGTCTTATGGATAAAACACATTAGATTGTCGTCAAACTTTTTTATTAACTTATAGATTTAAGATTGTAGCTTAACGTTTCCTCATATGATTTTTTGTTTGCTAAAAGGAATTTGTTTTTTTTTAAAAAAAAGATATCTTACATAACTCACGACACTTTATACCCTAATTATATTTTATTCATATATATTTCAGTATTATATCCGCTCCCACTCTTTTACAAATACTTTTAATGGTAAAGTAATTATGATACTTTTGATGGATATGCTTTGATACAACAGATACTTTACATGTGTCTATAGTATTTTTGAGATTGAGTCACAGATGCGCTTCAAATACAACATATATTTTACATGTGTCTGTAGTATTTTTTTAGATTGAGTCATATATATACTTTAATACAGTAAAATTTTTGCATGTATCTGTAGTGTTTTTTGAGATTGAGTCACAAATATACTTTAATACATTGAATATTTCGTATATATTTGTAGTGTTTTTTAGATTGAGTTACAAATACATTTCAATATAATGGATACTGCATACCTTTAGTGTTTTTGAGTTGAATAAAAGAAGTTCAATTTTAAAGGCCTCGAGAAAAACAAATATTAACTACCTGACGAGGCCATCAGTTTCTGCCAACTGAGTAGTGGCTTTGTAATTTCCGTCGAAGCTATTACTGGATGATAATATCATCACTTACACTCTTTCCTTTGTTTATTCTTCTGACGATGGCATCTAAATCACCATCTGGAATTTGTCTCTACCGCACATCCAATACATTCCACCGGCATCTGCCTTGCTTGCTGTTATCTCTATTATGCCCCAAATTTGCTGCTTCACCTAAATGTTACAGTCATATTGGAAGAGCAGAGACCTACATGTTTACCTTCTGAATTTTTGAATTTAGTTAACAAGCCCTCATGCTTTTTGAAAAATAATGTGACAGAAGTAAATGTCGATGAGGGTAAGTATCCTATAGTTTGTGGATTTTAAATAAAAAACTGTGATTTATGTAATTTTTTCAAATTACTTTTATTATTAGTAAATATGACTTGAAAAGTAGGATATTATGTAATTTACCCGTAATCTAAAAGGTTCATAAGTCGCGTGAGACATAAGAAGATGAAAGATGATCACTTACTATACAACTACTCCAAAAAAAGACAATTAGCAACAATTTTGGTGCTAAGTCTATCATAAATTAATTAAAGTAGTCATTGAAAGTGATTTTGACAAACACTTTCATGGTAATTTGACACGGAAAGAAGGAAGATTTCATCAATGAACATTTACTATATTCTCATATTTGTGAAAAACTTAAAGGTTGCGCTTATTAAGAAGATCCTTCATTTGGTAATTATTTGATAAAAATAGAAAATGAAGAAGAAAAATATCAACTCAAAAAATAAGATTGAAGATTGGTGTTATAAAGTTAGATTAATTTAATTTACAAAAAATAAACTTCTTTTCTTAACTTTGATCTCTTCTTCATTTTGTTACCGACTTCAATCTTTAATGGAGTAATTTAAGGAATAACATATAGAATTCTACAAATGGAAAGACGTTTGACAGAACTTTTGTTCAGATTGAAACATGTGATCTAGTAGTCATAGGTTACAAATTTTGAGGTTTTAGATTCAAATTTGGTAGACGAAAAAAATAATATGAGTAAGTGATTTCTCCTCATATATTCGAGAAGTCGTGAAGAATTACCTAGATATCGATGCTAGTGAGAAGTAGTAGCTAATATCATGAATATCCACTAGATTAATAATTAGAAGAACAGACCAATCATAAATATGAATGATGATTAACATACCTTTGAAAATTATAATGAAATCGGATATGATCCTTTCAACCTTAGTCATAAGTTTTGAATTTCCGAGTACGAATCACAACTTATGTGGCAAAAAATTCAAATTAATCAAAATCTCATAGCGAATATCGAACATTGAGAACACAATAAAATTAACACATTTTGGTTCAATGCTTTTAACTTAACTAAAAGTAATTTCAACAATTGGAAACACTGTTCTTCAATTTAAAATTATCTGTTGTGGTTTATTAAAAATAACTGTCTCAGATTATTTTTCTCTTTAGAAATTAAAAACAAATTTAATTATTTTTTCTCATTTTTGCATCAGTAGTTAACTTTTTATAGACTACAAATACCTCAATCATGGGTGATGTTATGATTGTTCAATACTGATAAAGGGTAAAATAATTTTAAAAATATCCTAATTAGTGTTTCTTAAGAGGCTTGTAAAAGACTTGAGCCTCTATCGAAAACAACCTCTCAGATTCAAAACTTGCAGACGCAAGATGAAGACCTGATTAGTGATTTTTGGAGCAAAATTGGAGTTAAAAAATGGGCTCTTAAGATATAGATGCAAAGTAAGAGGACCACTTTGTTTTCATGTATCCAAGGCCTAATAATCAAGATATTATATGATGTTTTTGTATCACTTACATGTAACCGCATCCTTGATTTCAGAACTCCAATGGTGAACTCCACTTTGACGGCTCCCATGACCGTTTGTCCTCCTTGATTGTCTCCTTGAATAATCAAGTGTTTTTCATTAAGATCTTCATCTGAGATCCCAAGTTCAATCATTGTATGAATTGTAAGGATATTAACTTCACATCTGCCATTGAATAGAATTTTTTTCACTTCTTGCTCAAGAACAAAACCAATCATGAATGAAGGGTGATCAGGAGGTATTTCTCTAAAAAGAAGGTCATCATCAGTGAATATCATTTTGGCAATGCATGTATCCTCAACTTCATGAGATGAATTTGGAGGGTCTTTTGGTGATGGACATCATGAAATTATATTATTTTCTTCTTTCCCATCAATGTTACAATATAAATCTTTTATAGAGTCACTTGCGAACTTGGTGTGAGACCATCTTGGCAAATATTCTCCTATTATTATCACTCAATGTGGCTCTTTGTAGTAGTATGCCTCCATTTTCTCCTTCATTGAGTGTCTAATTGATTTTTTTTGGGTCTTCTTACCATTTTTTTCCTAGTTTGTTGCTTAGTCGAATCCTTTTTGCAAACTTGTTTTGGATTTTTGCAGTGAGTCATAGGAGTCCATCCTTAATCATCATTATGATATACTTGGTGTCCATCTCTTTTTGATGATCCTTCTTTTATGGATGCTAAATCATTTGATGTAGAAAGAGTCAAAAATTATAAATTAATGGACTCAAGGTCTCCAACTTGATAATTCATGTTAGGTTTGTGTTTGGAATATCTTTCTCTCCATATCCTTCAATAAAAGTTGTAGATTATGGACAAAATTAGCAAATCAAAAGTGATACCAATTTGGCTTGAACTCGATTTCTCATCTTCAAGTGCAATCTTTCCTTCAATAAATGTTGCCTTTCTTGAATTGTTAGTTCTCAGCCTTGGGCAAATATTGCCCCACTTTCTTTATCTAATGATTGTCTTTATCTTTGTGGGGTTAGTGGAAGGGAAGCACTTCACTTTTGATTGATATCATTCTTAACTTTATGTAATGAGTATAAAGGACCAATTCTTGAAAAGTCGTAATATCACGACCTAAAATCGAACCGTGATGGAACCTATCCCAACCCACTATAGGTAAGCTAACTAGAACACCAACTTAAAAGGAAAAACAAAAATTAAATAGTTTAACCAAGAAGACAAAATACGGGACATCTACATATAATAATTTCAAAATCTAGTTTTCACGATATACAAGCCTATAGTGAATATGAATAAAAGAGTAATACAATATCAACATCCCTAGTTGAAGTAAAGACATAAAATTAAAAGATAAGGACATCCATGGCTCTGCAGGAGAATCAAGTAACTACCATGGTAAAATCTAAACAAAGTCTCAAACTCAATGATAAGAGGGAAAGTTTTAAGAGGTACCGAGAACTGAACTTGCAAAAAAGTGTATAAATAACAAGAGTGAGTACAAAACTATGATACCCAGTAGTATCCTCATGTCACCATTAAATAAAATAATAAAGAGAACTATTGACTTAACAAAACCCACCTTAACTACAAAATCTGCACTCAGGAAAATCCAAACTAGACTAATAAAAATAAATCTTTTAGGAGCTCAATCCATCTCCTCTAAAGAAGTTTCAGCTCCTTTTGACTAAATACATACTGCAAGCTCTTATGATATATGAAGAAATACATATGCATACCATAGAGATAATGCCTCCATATTTTTAGAGCAAACACCATTGCTGTTAGCTCAAGGTCATGAGTCAGATATTTCTTATTATGTCTCTTAAGATGTATGGAGTCATAAACAATCACTTTACTATTTTGCATAAAATACAACCGAGTCCAACTTGAGAAGTATCAAAATATACCATGAATCCATCAGTACCCTCTGTTAGGGTCAACACTTAGGAAGAAGTCAACTGAGTCTTTAACTCTTGGAAACTCTTCTCACAACTATCAGACCATTGTAAATTGACCTTATTTTGAGTTAATATGATCAATAGGACAACAATAGATGTGAATCTTTCAACAAATCTTATGCAGTAAATTGATAAACCTAGAAAAATCTGAATGTCTGAAGAAGAAGTAGATCTAGTCAAGTTCTTTACTGCCTCAATCTTCTGAGAGTCTACTTGGATACCCTCATTGGAAGTTATATTTGTAAGGAAAGAAACTGACTTCATCAATACTCATACCTGGAGAATTTCTCAAATAGCTGACAATCTTGAAGAGTTTGCAACACAATTCTCGAGTGGATGGCATGCGCCTCCTCACTTCTGGAGTTAACCCAAATATGCATCCAAATACTACTTGAATACCCTGTTTATGAGGTTCTATTTCTAGAACATTTGTTAGTCCAAAAGACATAACTACAAATTCAAAGTGAACATACCGAGTTCTGAATTTTGTCTTTAAAATATCATATTCTCTTACTTTAAGTTGATAGTACCCTGACCTCAGATCTATCTTGGAAAAGCAATAGGCTCCGTAAAGCTAGTCGAACAGGTCATTACTTTTGGGGATAGGATACTTGTTACTTCATGGTGACCTAGTTCAAATAGCCTATAATATATGCATATTCCGAGAGACCCATCTTTCTTTCATATAAAGAGAACAAGAACACGCAACAGGGTACACTAGGTAGTATGAAACGTTTTTCTAAGATATATTTTACCTGTTCCTTTAGATCCCTGAGATCTTCTAGGACTATTTTATATGGTGTAATAGATATAGGTTGAGTATCTAGAAGAAGGTCTATCCTAAAGTCAATCTCCCCATCGAGAGGGACTCTGGGTAGATCCTCAAGAAAGATTGCTAAAAATTAGTAAAAACTAAACTGATTAGAGACTAGGGTGTAACACCTTGACTTGAGCTAAAATTTGAACCATTCTATGTATGTTCTTAAGTTTGGGTTGATATGGCCTAAGATATGAGAGATCTAAATCCATATTGATAAATAAAAAATAGAAAAAAGGATATGTGAATTCGATTCAAATCAATTGATTTATCGAGAATCAATGAAATCCACCAATAATTCCCAATAATCTTAATCAACCTATTTCTAATTTGAAAACCAAGAAATAAATTGACATGAATGGTACACCCACGAAAGTGCAACTTGATGAGTGATTAAAACAGATAGTATTCGAACAACCAAGAGATATGCCCGCTCCTAGTTATCCGGCCTCAACTACAAGATTGATCAAATAGGAAATCCACCCAAGCTATAATGTAAAATAAGCTATGCTAAGCTGCACTTAATTTGAGAAAACTCTCAATTAATCCAAAACCAAAACTAACCTCATGAAAAAAATTAAAATACAAGGTATTTATACTACTTTTAGTTTTAATAATTACAATTAGGTCCAAAAGTAACTTAATGTGACACATAACTCCTCCAACTTTGAGTTCCTTTACATTAGGTCCCCAAAGTCTTCCAATTTATTTCAATGCATCCTAAGATATTATCAACACTCTTGTTTGCCTCCTTTGACTCTTGGTTATCTACCTTGAAGTTCCAATTGGTGTGTCTCTAAAATCCATATATTGGCTAATCAGGGCTAGACCTTAAAGTATAGGTCTAGAACGCTTGGTGCTTTCCTGGGCATTATCATCCTCCCCTTTTTGAAAAGGATTCATCCTTGAATCCAAGAGATGACCTTTAAGGCAAAGGACAATATACAACCAATTTTCCTCATAGCATAAGGGTTAGGCTTTGGATATTCACACAAATCACTTCATTTCCCTTCTTAAGAAGCCTCATAAAATGATGATTGTTAGTAGAAAAAGTAAGGGTATTACATGAACTAGGATTACTTAAAGGCATATATCCTTCCCAATGGCTCAGTTTTCCTCTACACAAGACATCTAGTCTATATTCAAGAGTCCAACAATTATACTTACCTTGTCTACCCACATAAGTGTGGCAAGAGGATTCCAAAATCCTAAGGCTCTCCCTTCAATACAAGACAAAGGTTAGGTCTCATAAAAATTGAATATCACATACAAAGGATTATACTCGGGAAATGAGTCATCATATTCATATAAATAATAAAGAAAGGTACTTATTGCACCTGTCTCAAGAGTCCATTTTGCATTCTCAACCTGTCCATCCATATGATCTTGACAAGGAGTAGGAAACTAGAATTGGGTATCAAATGCATCCCATAGACTCATCCTTTCTCTAGATAATGTATGTTCTTCAAAAGCATAAGTGGTGAAACTAGGTGGAATTAAATTAATCTTGGGAGAAGATATAATTCAGTCATCAATAGGATCAACTAGTGTGCAATCACCAACTCAAGCTACATTATCAATATTAACCAAAGAGCCATTGAAACTAATACATAGGGATGATTCATTCAAGTTGTAAGTTCTAACAGTAGGTGGACTCAAATCAACTCTAGAGAGTCAACCCGGTCATCTATAAGATCAACTAGTGTTCGTGCACTGACAACGTCGACATTGTCACTATGTAAACAAGCGGCACCATAGTCACCATAAAGTATAGGCTCATCAATACAAGACAAGGATTCATCTACAATTGGCAAGCTATTACACGCACTCCAAACACTATTATTCTCTTTTAGTTCATTAGGAGTGTTGGGTTTAGCTATTTACCTTCAAGCACACATGAAGAATCTTCTTAGCCTTGGTCATTTTTCTTGGAGAACTCTTTGCTAGCAAGTGCCTCATGGGTCTCCATGCATTGAGTCTTTCTATTATATTCAAGATGAGACTCTTTAGACAAGAGTATCGTTTGACTTTCCATTCTATATTGGAGAATAATCTCTTTATATTCACCTTTGAGATTCAACTCTTTACAACCCTGCAAAAGAGAGGAATTAGAACTAGCCAAAGTGTTAGTTCCTTGGTTAACGTCAATCAAGGGATCCCTAGGGTTGTTAGGTCCCTCCTCTAACATCAAATCATGATTGTCAACCATAGCTGTACTCCTTAGCTTAATCGGTGACTCCTCGTTCTTCTTCTAATTTTTTTTCTCTTGGAGTCTCCTCATGACATCAAAATCTCCTTTCACTTGAGAGGGTAACAAAGATGCAAGAACATAATTTTGTCTTTCAAAAACAAAAGTGTACTGGTTGGGCGGCTCGCCAAAGTAAGTATGGATCATCTTTGGAATTTGGTGGCTCGCCCTTAGAATTAGGTAGATCATCTAAGAGTAAACGTCTCGTCCAATGGTCCCTCCCTTTTATTGGCTTCTGTCCCAAATATAGACGACTTGATGGATAATTCGCCTAGCTTGGGGAGGCTCTCCTAAGGCATTGGCTTGTTATCCCTTGCAAACTTCACTGCCCTAATTTGCTTGACTTAGATGGAATAGATGGATGGTTAGTCCTCTTGGGGATGGCTCGTCCAAGATAGTGCCTTGGATTTTCGTCCCTAAGCTTATTCATTTCCTCAAGGGGTTATTTTGGGATGGATTTTCTTGAGAAATTATGAAGATTCATTCAAACAAGGGTATTTCTCCCAAGTGTACCATCCACAAGGAAGCGGATTGTCCAAATCGATTTCAACAAGCCTTGACTCCTTAATCAATTAAGCACTTGTTTGGACCCTTTCACCCCTTGACATAGAAAATTATTGATGACCAAATACTCTTTAACAACTTTGACTTAAGAAAATTATATCAAATGTACTTGAATTTCATCTTCTTCACCAAGAACTATATGAAGATTGCAAGAACACTATGAACACTTGGTGAAATTCAAAAACCCAACTACACTCAAATGACTCTGACTCTCACCAAATTTCAACCACGAGGTCCCCTTAATATGGGGAACAAACCCCAAGTTTTTATGCCTGAAACTTCAATGAATCAAAGACCCAATTTCCACCTAGTTCAAAACTTAAAGAACACCATTGAAGATGTTTTCCAACTTTGAATCTCCTTCAATTCAACTCCGATATTTCCATAGTTCAATTGATAAATTCCTTGAACTAATGTAAACATGTTTTCAAAACTTAGGAGCCTAAATCAATAAGATCAACACCAAATTCATGGGCAAATTTTAAAACTATAGATGAACAACCCAAAAATATGACCTCAACCAAAACTTCTCCAAACCTTTTCAAATTTGATCCCAAACTCCCTAAGTTATGAGATTAACTTCTAGACAACTTAGAAGCCTAGAATTAAACACCAGAATGCACAATTGAAGGTCAAATTTTGATTTCACCACTGATAAACTATGAACATCCAAAATTTGAACCTCAGTGAAATCTCCCCAAAATGTGAACCCCAAGCTCCTCTTTCTATGGGAACCAATCACCAATACTTTTTGGAGCCTTTAATTCAATAAATCATAAATTTTAAAATTGAAGAACAGTGAACCAGCAAGCCCAAAATCTATAACCTACTCAAATCCACTTCAATTTTCATAAGATTTGATATTTGGGTTCCTTATATTATGGGAATCACTTCTAAGTAACTTTGAACACTTCAATCACATTCAAATTCCAATCCCTAAAGATTCAACGACCTTCAATAGTGGAAAACATAATCAACCCTGAATGAATCCAAATTCGAGATCTATCACTCAAATTACTAGGAGAATGATTATAGCAATCAAAATCAACAAATAAATATGAAATTGACTCGTATCTAAGAAATTTATAGGATTTTTGATTTTTTTATTTTCAACTTTATGATCCTATGATTGTAATATGGTGGAACAAGTATGAGCCTAGGCTCTAGTAACAAATTATACAGCTCAATATACAAGAGATCTTGATCTGTATCGATGAATTAAAAAATGGAAACAAAGGATATGTGAATTTGATTAAAATCAATCAAATTACTGAGGATCAATAGACTCCACCAATAATTTCCAATAATCTCAATCAACTTAATTTGAATTTAAAAACCATGAAACGAATCAATATAAACGATACACCCATGAAAGTGCAACTCGATGATTGATTAAAAA
Organism: Withania somnifera; assembly: GCA_039654485.1. NCBI lineage: Eukaryota > Viridiplantae > Streptophyta > Magnoliopsida > Solanales > Solanaceae > Withania > Withania somnifera. Next base: position 5,404 of record JBDJHY010168814.1, on the reverse strand, counting down.
GGATGGTATTTAAAAAATCAAGAGATACATCCACTCCTAGCTATCTGACCTCAACTATGATATTTATATAATTGCAATACACCTAAGCTATAATCTAAACTAAGCTATGTTAAGCTACACTCATTTCGAGTAAACCTTCAATTTATCCAAAACCAAAACTAACCTTGTGAAAAAATTGAAAGAAAAGGTATTTATACTACTTATACTTTTAATAATTACAAGTAGGCTCAAAAGTGACCTAATGTGACAAATAGTTCATACTTTGGGTTCCTTGACATTAGGTCCCCAAATTCATTAAATATATTCCCATTGCATGTAAATTTATTCTCCATACACTTGTTTGCCTTCTTTGTCTCTCAATTATGTATCTTGAGGCTCAAATTGGTGCGTCTATAAAATCCATAGCTTGGCTAATCATGGTTAGACCTTGAAGTATGGTCTAGCACGATTGGTGTTATCGTGGTTTTAATCATAGATCCTATGAATTACCAAATTATCCTAAGTTATAAAAACTTTTATAAAGTTTGAAACTAGTGTTTGATATGATTCAAGGTCATAAGAAAGTCCTAGCATAAACTTAAGTTCAAGGCTTTTCCACAAGCCTAGTTTTGATGTCATTTCATGCGTGGGTCAACTTAAAATGATCATATTTTTTAATATATGAAGAGTAATGTGACCTATAACCTATCATAAGAAATTTATTTGAGTTTAGATTACATCTCAACGAACTGTGCGCTAATTCGAGGATCGAGTAAAAAGTTATGGACATTTTACTAAGATCTACACTACTGTGAAAATCATTCCAATGGTCTATTAAGTTTCCATGAGTCAGACTATGAATTATGTAGTGCAACTTAACAGGTCATACTATGACTTTTGGGATGACTTTATAAGGTTTTTTTGATCCCTGGTTCCCACGATTCAATACCACGACTCGTGATGTGCAAGATCATGTGTCGTACTATGAATTTGTGCATTTCTTAGCTAAAAACTATTTTTCCAGCCCAGTTCCCATGAATTTACTTCACGGTTCATAAAGTATCATATCAAAACACGTGTTATGCACTAATGGGATGGTATCCGAATTCCAGTAACCACGTCTCGGATTATGACTAGATGCAGGAGTCATGATATGCTACATCACAAGTCGTAGGGTAGACTCATGGTGTTATGCGACTGTTTTCCAAGGATGTTTATTTCTTAACCTACACTTTACACTTTGTCTTTCATTCATTACATGTAATCATACATTTTAGGCTATATTTTTGACTCAGTGTAAATACTAAAAACCCATAGTCCCTTCTTATTCTTTCAAGCACCAAAAGAAGTCTCTCAAAAGAAATAGAAGTTTCTCTCAAGAAGAGTATGCTTAAGGTTCCACTTAGAGTTCCAAGTTATTCATCTTCCTCAAGTTTCTACCTAATAATTCTACTTCAATTCGTGTATGGGGTGTTCAATAAGAGTTTCCTTTCACTCACACTCAAAAAATTTCAGCTTTTAGTAAGATTTATGATTTCTTCAATATAGGGTTCAAAACCTAAAATTTATTGATCTCACATATATTATCTTTATGATCTTAATTATGCAATATTTACATGTTTTATGATTTACAATATGATTTTTATATGTTTTACATGAATTATACTCAACTAGTATGATTAATTAACTTATCTTGGAGTTCCATGGATTTAAAGATTATTTCATGAAATTTCATGAATAAGAGTTGAAATTTTATGAAATTAAGTTACACACATTACATGAATTATGAACATCAAGCATGATAAACAAGATAAGGAAATTATGGAGCTCTAATTCATTTATTATTTTAAGTAAGGGTATCCGAGCATGTCCTTTTAATAACCTTTTAAGAATATGAGCACTTGCATATCTTGGGAGGATTACCTAGCACCAAAAGGATTAAATCATTCCATTAGTTAGGATGAATTTAGTCTGCAACTGTGTTTCCGGTTGATGTGCCGTGAGTTTACGACACTTTCAATGCTTAAAACAAGGAGCTTTTGTATGTTCTTAAGAATGTTTTAGTGGATATGGTATGTTTTTGTATTTAAGATTCAGGAAAATAGGTTTGGAAGTTCATTGGAAGAAATTGTGAAATCTGTTGTCAAATGGCCTCATGGAAGGAGGTACAAGTTGTGGATTGACCATACAAATCGTACTGCATGTTCGTGTAACAAGAATGTTGAAAGTTGGCAAAGTGAAGAAGGTTGGTATAGAAGGAGGTCGAGTCGTAACCTTATTGTATGACTCATATCATGGCTCATGAGAGTAAAATAGAATACATTGATAAGTGCAGGAAGTTTGTAGGAGAGGTAGCAATGAGTCGTGACTCAAAGATATGACTTATACAACTAAGTCGCACACTACTGGGAGTTTGTTATTGAGTTAATAGAAAAGGGAAGCATGAAAGACCCTACGAGCTGTACCTGATCCCATGATTCATGAATGAATCCTAGGAGGTTATTATTAACCTGAAGAAAAATAACAAACACGAGACATGTGAAGGTCCCATAAGTCGTGGAGTGACTCGTGGGAAGCTGCCGACTTAGTTTTCTTAGTTTGTGTTGGATTTGTTTATTGATTCTATAAATATATTTAATAGGATTTTTGTCTAGGGTTCTCCACTTTTACATTATTGTAAGTACTTTGAGAGCTTTGGAAGACTATTATGCATTGTTCTTTATTTTTTTGGATTATATTCAGAGACTTTGTTCCATCTCCATAATTCGTTGATTTTACTACTTGTGATTCTAAGTATTATTATCATAAATTCTCATCATATTCTTAATGTTATTACCATGATCATAAGTCGCTAATACCACCACAACTAAGGTTGTGGGAACCATGATGTAATGACCCTTATGGTCATTTATAATAAATATGCAATATTTTACATTCTAGAGCATTTCAGTAGTTTCCCTAAGTCATTATGACTTGTTGGGACCGGTAGTTCGGATCTCTGGCAGCTCAGTTGAGAAATATCTCAAATTGCTTGTTTCCTTTGCAATTTATGCCAATTTATGGATTTTAGTTAAGTTTAAGACCTAAAGTGGAGCTTGGGGGGTAATATTTTGGTGTTTGGAGTGTCAGATCAGAATTCTTACGCTTCTTCTAGCTTCAGAATAGTGAATTTTTGCAAGTAAGAGTGTTGGCATTTCTGTTAGTATGCCTGGTGTAATTATGAGTACCTTGTTAGAGTAGTGTGTTTTTGGCTATCTTTAGTTTGAGGGGTCATTTTGCTTAAATGACCTCAGATGGATGTTTGGATGATTGCATGGATCTAAAATGTCGTTTCCATGTTCTTTACATATTTGGTTTATTGAAATGGATTCGAAAAAAACATTCTAGACCCCTCGGAGTTCTCGATTTGAGTTGGTGTGAAATTACAGGGACAGACCGGCCCTGTAAGGGTGGGGTTGCCCCAGTGGACCTCATCGCTGCTACCAAAGGCCTCCCTACCCTTGCGCCTATTTTCTAGCCCCTGCGAAGTCGCCCCAGCGACCCCTGGAAGTGCCCCAGCGAGAATTGTAGTATCTTTAAATAACTGGAACCCCTTCAGTCATTCCTTTTAGAAAACCCAAAACTTTACTTTTCTCCCAAATTCTAAGGCATAAACCTATGGAAAACCCTTCTAATCTTGAAGATAAAGTTCCCAAAATGTTCCTTGCATCATCCCTACTTCCGGTGAGTTCTTCTCACATAATTCATAAATTTCATGGGTTCTTCTATTAACGAACCCTAATTGATGAAGTCGATAATATCATGCCTTAATCCGTATACTACTAAGTAAATCTTTGTTTCCCTAGTATATTTTTCTTCTAGTATTGTTAATATATTAGAATTCCTACGTTTGATCCATAAAAATTGCATGTTTGACCCCTTTAGGGTCAAATTTGTCTAGGTTGTTTCAAAGCCTTTCCCGTACTCGATTTGTGCTCAATTTTGGAGCATAGATTGCTAGTAACGTTGGAAACCTCATAATAAAGTTTATTTTTAGTTTTGACGAGCAGGCCCGGCAAGCCTATTTTAGGTCGATTTTAGGGCTAGTCCGGAACTTCGTATAAATTTTACTGTTAGACTCATATTAACATATAGAATACCTTGATGCAAGTTTCAAATCATTTGGAGCTCGTTTGATGTCTGTTGGAGTACTATTCATGGACTTACAACACTTTATCGTCGAATGATAGGTAGGCTCCTTGGGGCTATCTCTAGGCTTACAACTTTAATATTGGTACTAAATAGCATCCATGGGTTAGGTATCTAGGTGGATATATTGATTCTGTACCATCCCTCCGTCCATCCCATGTTGATATTTATATTTTCACATTCAATTAATATAGTGCTTGTGACTTAGAAATTGGCTAGGAACCTGTGCAGGGCATATGGAATTGTTATTATATATACTTGTTGATGTGTTATACATTCATGACACGAGAGGTTGGGCCTTTGTCTCCGATTAGAGTGCATTAGGGCTGGTTCAGTATCACCACACGACTATTGAGTTGTAGAGGCTAGAGACTGATTTTGGTAACAATGAGGAATGATGACTTAAGTTGTTAAATTGGAATATTTAATAATAATATAAGTAAATGGCCTTCTAACTATTTTTGACTAGGCATTGTATCAAGCACCTAGTAATATCATTTTCACTTATTTTAGTCCAGGCCATACATCCTGGCATCGAGAAATATCATTTGACTAATAATTACTGAGACTTGAGACTGACTCCATTCAGCAGTGAGTACATCCACTAGGACTTGAGTCCGTTGTTGTATGGTAGTGAGTATAACCCTTTGACACTTATTGCACTACTGGTTATGGAAAACTTAATGATACTCAATCTATTAAGGATATTGGTCATACTATGATATACAGGCATTGTATGCCTTGACTTACTGAGTACGACTTGATGAGAATTTATTGATATTAGGCATGAGATGCTAGACTATGAGACCTTTGAGGCTCTGAGATTTGGGATGTGAGGTTATGATGACATTAGAGATAATACATAGTGACATACCTTCATGGATCTTTATCTTCGGGCTACGATGACACGGGGGGGAAGGGTATAGGACTGAGGAGTGATATACTGGGAATATTTAGGTTAGCCTTCCATGGGTTTTTCCTGCTGGGCCTATGGGTGCTGCAGTCCTCCGTGGCATAGACCTTATATTTTTTTAGAGGCACGGTCCTCCGGGGAAAGAACCCTGAGTTTGGAACTGATGGGGCACAGACCCTACATTTGATTAGAGGTGCGGTCCTCTAGGTACGGACCTTGAATATGGCACTGATGGGGCACATACCCTATATTTAATTAGAGGTGCGGTCCTCCAGGTGGTAGATCATGAGTTAGGAACTGATGGATCACAGACACTACATTTGA
>JBDJHY010168804.1:0-12386 GCA_039654485.1 Withania somnifera | reverse complement strand
CGCATCTCCTCCGGTACCCATAGGTCCAGCAGGAAAAAGCCATGGAAGGCTAACTTAAATATCCCAGTATATATAGATATATATATCCCGGTACTCTATATGCCCCTCCATCTGTGTCACATGGAAGCTCGGAGGCAGGTACATGGGGGTGCATCATCGCGTACAGTTCTATCATTATCATAACCTCACATCCCAAATACGAGCCTCAAGGGTCTCAATAGTTTGCATATTATTCCTAATATAAGAGTATGGAATCTCGTGTCTAATACCAATAGCATCTTCAAGCCCTTCTCTACAAGTCAAGGCGTACACGCCACAATATATAACTATATCACCAATATCCTCAATAAATAGGGTATCATGTATCCAAAACCAGTAATATGATAGGTGTCAAAAGCTGTATTCACTACCGTACGACGACGGGCTCAAGTCCCAGCAGCTGTACTCACTGTTGATCTGGGTCATACTCAAGTGCCAACATAAATTAGTCAAGTGATATTTCCCGGTGTCAGGATGTGAAACCTGGGCTAAAATAAGTAAAAATAGTATTATTGGGTGCTCGAATACCATGTCGAGTCTAAAGCAATAGAAAGGCCAATTACATATATTATTATCAAGTATTCCACTTCCTTAACTTATATCATTGGTCATCATTGTTACCAAAATTAGTTTCTAGCCTTAGCGGCTCAAAATCATGTGGTGATACTAACCCAACCCTAATGTACTCTCATCGGAGTCCAAGGCCCAACCTCTCGTGCCATGAATGCACAATACATCAACAAGTATATACACATATATGATCGTATATTATCAATATCCTATGCCCTGCACAGGTATTTCTAATCAATTGCTAAGTCACGGGCACCATATCAATCAGATGCCAAATATAATTATCAACATAGAACGGATAAAAAAACGACACAGGATAACTATATCCACCTAGTTAGCCAACCCAGGGATGCTATTTAGTATAGTTATTAAAGTTATAAACCTAGAGATAGCCCTATGGAGCCTACTTGTCGTCCGAGGATAATGTATTGCAAATCCACGAATCTTACTTTGACTAACGTCAAACGGTCTCCAAATGATCTGAAACTTGCATCAAAGTATTTTATATGTTAATACGAGTCTAAGGGTGTCTTTTATGCTATGTTCTGGATTGGGCCTAGAATCGAGCCTAAAACAAGCTTGTAGGGCCCGCTCACCGAAATTGAAAATAAACTTTACTACAGGGTCCCAACATTATTAGGAACCCATGCTCCAAAATTAAGCACAATTCGAATGCGAAAAAGGCTTCAAAACAGTCCAGACAGATTTGACCCTAATGGGGTATGGATGTAACGATGGACTTTCGGTGCATAATTGATACTAGGTGTAATGTATACTCAACTAATGGAGAATTACTTGATAATATACGGATTATGGAAGGTTTTTACCAATTTCAACACTTGGATCCATTAATGGTGGAAACAAAGAAATTCAAGAACAAAAAGAGAAGAAAACTTACCCCAAAAACTTATGGGATCGATGGGGAATGATGTGAGAACTTTCCTTGATCTTGGAATGTTGTATGGGGAAGGGTTCTTTGCTAAAAAATGAGTTGAAATGAAATGTGTTTGCTGAGATAATGAATTGGGGGCATGTAAGAAAAATGTATATTGCCAAGTACGTTGCTCATCGCGATCGCGTGAACTCACTACGCGGGTTCGTGTAGAGTACTGGAAAGTGGCCATCGCGATTGCATGCATCACTTACGCGATCACGTATAGTACTAAAAATTGGCCATCGCGATCACGTGCATCACTTACATGATAGCGTAGAGTAACTTAGGTATTGCTCATCGCGATTGCATGACCCAGGCTAGCGATCGCGAAGCACAATTTTACCATAGGTCGCGGTTGCGTGGGGTCCTATCGCGATCGTGTAGAAGGAATCCACCTGCACCAGTTGCGGGTTTTGACAGAAGTTTTAAGAGAATTACAAGCTCCGAATCACCACTCGAAATGCATTTGGAGTCTAAATTTGACAAACCAAATATGTAAACAGCATGGGAACAACATTTCGGACTTAATGGAATTGAAGAAACTAAAATCCGAGGTCATTTAAGCGGAATGACCCCTCAAACCAAGGGTAGCCAAAAGTACACTTCTGCACCAACACCTCGAAAATGCAATGACAAGTCCAGAAATTATACCAACACCTCCACTAGCCTAAAATCATCATTCCAGAGCTACTGAAAGTATCAGAATTTCGATACCAAGACTCCAAACATCGAAATACCACCCTAGCTCTACTTTAGACCTTAAACTTAACTAAAATCCATAATTTGGCATAAATTACAAATGAAAATGCTGAAACACAAACTTAAGGTCAATCTTGACTTTATTTGACATTATGGAGCTAACGGAACTGTCAGAATTTAATTTTGAGCTCGTCTTGACAGGGAGTTGACTTTCGTCAATGAGTACCTAGTTTTAAGCTCTAAAACAGGAAATTTGAGATATCTCTCAACTGAGTCGCTAGGGATCCTAACTACTCGTCCCTGCAAGTCATAAATGACTTGGGGAAACTATTAAAAAGCTCTAGAATGCAAGATGTCGTGTATTTATCATAAATGACCATGACGGTCATTACAACATCCACTACTAAAGGACTTTTGTCCCTAAAAGTCAAGTAAAAGCAAGAATTAAATGGGAAGAGAATGTACCTGATGCCTCAAACCGCTGTGAATACTGCTTCCGCATCTCACTCTTGATCTCCCAAGTAGCTTTCTCTACCAAACGGTGCCTCCACTGCACCTTAACCACTGGAATCTCCCAAGACCTCAACTTTCTCACATCCTTAGCCAAAATTTTCATAGGCTACTCAACAAAGGATAAATCCTCATCTAGCTACATTGATTCCTCCCAAATAACATGAGACTCATCCGGGATATACTGCTGCAACATAGAAAAGTGGAATACCAAATGAATAGCTTAAAGCATAGGAAGTAAAACCAACTTGTAGGCAACATCACCAACTCTCTCCAAAATCTTATATGGTCCAATTTATTTGGGACTAAGCTTTCCAAGCCTACTGAACCTCATCATACCACATATAGGAGATATCCGTAGAAATATTTTATTACCAACCCCAAACTCAAAGGAATGAAGCCTACGATCGGCGTAGCTATTCTGCCTACTTTGGGTTGCCTTCAACCTATCCTAAATCAACCGGACCTAATCAAACAAATCATGCAGCAAGTATGAAGATTGGAATCTGGCCTCCAAACCATCAAACCACCCAATAGGTGAACTACACTGCCTACCGTATAATGCCTCAAATAGTGCCATCTTAATGTTGGAGTAATAGAAATTATTATAAGAGAACTCTGCAAACGGTAGGTGTTGATCCCAGGCACCACCAAAGTCTATCAGACATGCTTTCAATATATCCTCAAACACCTAAATAGTCTACTAAACTACAACTATAACTGAACTTCATATATGACAAGGGTAGAACCCACAATAAGCAATCCCGCGTGATACTCAACATTAAATAACTATTGCGTCGAATATCAAAAATCTGATGTATGAACCTACCACCCAATTATGATTCCGACATACCAAATAGTTAGAGAGCAACTCCACAACCCATTATCTAGAAATAATTCCCACAACTCGATGAACTTAAACACCACCTACCTTCCTAGTCTACGCTGAGAAACACCTGCAGCCAAGGCTAACAATCAACCCATAACCTATTCCACTCAATCTCAAATGCACCTCGGGTTCTAACACAACACGTGAACCTGCCCATGAGACGCCATATGCACATCCTGCAACATAATCTTACTTAACCCGAAGACTCACCTTACTAATCTTGACAATCAACAAAACACGACGACATCTAAACTCAAGGAAAACACAATCCTTACCAATAAAAAAACCAACTTCTATGAATACCAAATTGAACACCTTGCACACTGTCACCCAGAAGTAAAACTCACCAATACATTCCATCTTATCTAAGCTAGGCTAATCTAAATTTCACACACTAACAGAAGCATTAAACATACCACATTAAAACATAACCAATCGTTGGTGCACCACTATCCGTACCTGATTCAATTCACCTTAGAGAATCTAACACAACTAGCTACCATAAAAGCATCACAACGACACCAAACCTAAAACTAACCTTCACAACTCAATGTATTGACACCAGACATATGGTGCAAAACAAACTTCCCGCGAGGAAAACTTACCAAGGTTAAGCATATACAGATATATTAAGCCGAACAAATCCTTATCAAAAACGTTTCAAGAGACTATGAACCAGCCCTAAAATATAACAATCTTAGAAATCACAAGGCAACCCGAGTAGCCTATGAATACTACAATCAGCTACAAATACCACACTATTGTGGAACTACACAACCATACTAGAATGATGAAATCAACACATCCCGATTCAGTACTTACTACAGACTCCCATCTATAAACTCACAAAGCTAAAACATTGTACAAACTTGAACCAGTTGAGTTTAATATAAAATCAGCCACAACCCTTATATCACTGAAAAATCCAATTCAGGAACCACACACCCCATACACTACTAAGGAAAACACCCATTTGCAAGAAGAACACACTAACACACCAATTATCAAAACTCTGCTTCAACACCACAAATACAAAACTCTCCAAACCTAGGAAACTCAGCTAAAATTGAGATAGTTATCAAAAAGGATAGGAAAATAAATGAGAACATCGCCAACAAGCTGTAAATACTACACTTGGAATACGACTCTAGGTCAATTAGAGCAACCCTTATGATACAACGCCAACACTAAATGACCAGCACATCGATTCTAGCATTGGAATAAATACGAATTATGTCTAGTATCCGTGGGAGTACTGGAATATGACTCTTGGTGGCTACCAAAAACCTAACCATGTAGCCAAAATTTTAATAGGAAGGGCCAAGACCATGATCATGGCACGAGTACTGAGAATCGTGTAGAGAACAAGGGTCACCTACCCCTACCAGGAAATATAATATTACTAACCCCGAGATAAGTTAGCTATCAATAAACCTCATCAATGAAAAAATCCAGGCCTAGCATCAACATGTTATCACAAAGTTCAAGTCTCTCAGTTAGCAACCAAATCGAGTCTAGCATACCAATCCACTAGTAAAGAATGCCATTATAAAGTGAAAAGAAATAGCTATCAATTCATGGTGTACTACGCAATAATAACACATAGTAAAAATAAAATAACCAGATACGCAGCAAGAATCATCAAGGAAAACCAAAATATTACTAAGACAAAGGGTTACCAAAAATCAATCAACTGAAAGCCAGACTAGATAACAGTAATGTAAAATCAAACCTGTGATCTTCGCCTCTGCCTCTACTAAAGTCAAGGTAACAACCGGCATATTTTGTTCATGATTAACCAAATACCAACCCAAACCACCTATCTCACTATGCTGAGCATTACCTGGGGCATCCTCCCTCCAACAATGAACATCTCTAACTAGTGGGAATATTGATTAAGGTATGGCCCAAATGGAGGACTGAATCACCCCTCACTTGGGGCACTTTCTACCAAGGTGACCTACTACTTCCCAATCATAGCACACAGGGTATTAAGGGCACACCCTATAAGAATGACTGGTACTACCACACTCCAGCATAATCCCAATTGCCTACGCTGTAAAAATTTATTTGGCATAAAATTTTGACCACCCAGGCCTAAAGTCATAGCAGAAATACCGCCTGTAGCCTATTTGTAACTCTAGACCTTAACAATTGGCTGAACCTCAACTGAATTCTATGGTACGGTCTGAATTATTGGGAATGTCACCTGAACTAGTGACGATAACATCTGAGTGATAGACAATACTAGCTGAACTAGACTCTTTTACAAGGTATCACTAGTACCACCTATCTGTACATGATGCTAAACAGGACGAGTATTACCCCTTTGGGGGCAAGATTTGGAATAATGACCCTCGATGCCACACTCAAAACATGACCGTGCTAGCTTAATCTTACAAGAACTACGACCAGCACCTGACTGGTCACTATGGCTGAAAAATACAACACTGCGACCACTTGCTCCATAGGCCTCCCTACACAATCCCTCCATAAACTTAGTGTGAGCCAATACCTGAGCAAAAGAATAGTCCGCCTTATCAAGGCCTCCACCTCTAGCCGAAGAGGGAAAATCAAACTATCCGTAAATCTTTGTGCTTTATCTTGATCAGTAGTAAAACTATGGCAGTACGCCTAACCATCTCATAAAAACAAACCTAATACTCTATGAGTAATAGCTGACACTGGTGTAGATGCCTAAACTCCCTTTGTCCTTGGAAATTATCACCTCTGATGGGAGATATTTCTATTGGGGCTCCTCTCCTGACTACGCCTGAAATCTCATGCAATAAACTCTGCAGAACTGGTGTGGTTAAAAGTCCAATTGGTGTTGAAGCTAATATTAAGTCCATTGTATACTGTAATGGAATATCTAATAACTGATGGTCTGAGGCCGAAACTCTCTGTTCACATCAAGGCTCTAGCTGTCTCGATGACCCTAGCACATCCTCTATTGTTGTCTCGCTTCAACTTATATCCCTCACAGGAGTCCTTGCTACTAATATAGAATGCTTTCCCTTATTTGCTGAAGACATCTAATGTACCATCTGTGGAAGAATGATGTGAATGAATAAGTTTTCGAGGAAACATCAAAAGAAGAAGTGCACAAGTCAGAATAAAGAAGGATAAAAATATCACCATAGCCTCCAGAAGAAAAGAAACGGATGTCTCTACCCCGATACACAGGAATCTACTGGACATTAGTTCTATACACTGACACCGACGAACTTAGGCTCTGATACAAACTTGTCACAACCCAACTTCTCGAATCATGATGGCACCTACCATACCACAAGTAAGAGAACCAACCCCATAGTCCAAAGCCAAAGAGGAGGACTACTATATCAAATGCAGAAAGCACAAGTGTAACAATCAGAAGATAAATAGATGCAGAAGTTTAAAGAAACAAATAAATATTCAAAACCTTGTATCAGTGTCAAACGAACCACTAAGTATAGAAACAAGAAATCAAAAAAATTCTATTACAACTGTGTCTCTGAAATACATAGAGATCAAATATCAATGCCAAAACCGAAGAGAAGCAATTAAAAGCTGAATGCCAAGCTCACCCTAAATCTCTGAAGTAAAATGTAAAGTGCACGAACAACTGGCTGTTATGACGTTCGAGAACCTATACTCGGATCTGCATATGTGCAGGTGTAGTATGTGTACAAGTTGCTGAAGCAACTCGTACCCAGTAGGCTTCGAGGGCCCACTAGGAACATAACAATAATAAAAGCATTAAATAATGAAATACAATAAAAGGGTTATATAATCAGGTAGTACAACAAGGAAAGCTAGCTACTCAAATAGGAATAGAGTAACAAATAGACATGTATTGCTATCTAATCACATAACAGGATCTAAGGAATTGAAGGAAGATGTACCCGAGTCCTTGCAACAATATATGTGAATAATAATGCAATATTCAGGAGGCAAAAGAAGACAGGAGAAGAATATGGATGGTATTACCGGTAAATTCAAGTAAAATATGAAGGAATGGGCAATAGTCTAAGGCACCAAAATCCCACATAGCATGAAGTGTCAATTAACCAATAATAAAACTTTAACAGTAATAATTGTAATATAATAATGCAAATAAATAATGACAAGTCCTCGAGAAAGAAGCGCAACATACACAGAAACATGCTCACCCGTAGGCCCCCCATAATGACCTCAGGGTACACTGAAGAAAACAAGTGCAGAAAAGTAAATACACAACATGAAGTAACCAGTCTTACGTGCAAAAAAGTAAATACACAACATGAAGTAACCAGTGCTACGTATACATCTCCTCTGGTACCCGTAGGCCCAGCAGGCAGAACCCATGGAAGGCTAACCTAGATGTTCCTGTATATCTCCCTGATGCCATATACCCCTCCTTCGTGTCCATCCATGGAGGTATGTCGCCACGTACGACCTCTAATGTAATTATTTCCTCACATTCCAAATCTCAAAACCTCAAGGGTCTCAACAGTTTGGCACTTCGTGTTGAATATCAAAAGTCTCATCAAGTCATCCTCAGCAAGTCAAGGTGTACAATACCTATATCATAGTATAACCAATAGTCTCAATAGATCGGGTCTCATCAAGTTTCCATAACCAGTAGTTCCATAAGTATCAAAAAGTTATACTCACTGTCATACAACGATAGACTCAAGTCCCAGCAGCTATACTCACTTCCAAACGGAATCGGTCTCAAGTTCCAGTATTTATTAATCAAATGTTATTTTTTGGTGTCAGGATGTAAAGCCTGGGCTAAAACAAGTGAAAATAGTATTATCGGGAGCTTGATACAACACCGATTCTAAATCAGTTAAAAGATCATCACTTATATTATTATTAGAATGTTACCATTTATTGCTTTATGTCATTATTCATCGTTATTACTCAAATTAGTCTCTAGCCTCTGTGGCTCAATAATTAGATGGTGATACTGACCCAGCCCCAATGCACTCTAATCGGAGCAATAGGCCCAACCTTTTATGTCATGAATGTACAACATATCAACAAGTATATACATATATATATGATCATGTAATAGCAATATCCTATGCCCTGCACAGGTATTTCTAGTAAATTTCTAAGTCACAGGTGTCATATCAATCGGATGCTAAAATATAAATACCAACATGGAATGAACAAAAGAATGGTACAAGGTTACTATACAACCTAGCTAATTAACCTATGGATGCTATTTAGTACAATTATAAAGCTATAAACCCAAAGATAGCCCTACAGAACCTTTCTTTCATCCAATGATAAAGCATTAAAAATCGACAAATCTTACTTCGACCGATGTCAAATGATATCTGAATGATCAAAAATGTGTGTCAAAGTATTATATATGTTAATACGAGTCTAACAGAATACATTATGCTAAGTTTCGAAATGGTCTTGCAGGGCCCGCTCACTGGAACTGAAAATAAACTTTATTACGGGATTCCTAAAGTTATGAGGAACCCTTTCTTCAAAATTGAGCACAATTTGAGTGCGGGAAAGGCTTCAAAATATCCCGAATAGATTTGACATACACGGGGTCAAAGATGCATTTTTTTAAGGAATTAAATATTCAAATTTCGTTATATAATTGATACTAGAAGCAATATGTACCCAAATAATGAAGAATTACAGGATAATATACAAATTATGGCATGATTTTATCAACTTTAACAATTGGGATTCATCAATGGAGGAACCTAGGAATTTACAAATTAAAAGGAGAAGAAGGACTTACTGGAAGTAGGGACATTGCAATGAATTTTTTGGGAACTTCATCTCAATAATGGAATGGTTTTTCTCAAGTTTAAGCCTTGGAATATGAGAGGAAATTCATATTTTTTTTTTCTAACGGCAGGAGTGAAGGGGTTTTCAGTATTTATAACTGCTACAATTGTCGCTGGGGCACCTCTAGGGGTCGCTAGGGCGAGAAATTAGGGCACAGGGGAAGATGTCGATGGGGTGGACCTTAGTTGTAGAGGAGAGGTTTGCTAGGGTGAGACCTTCACAGGTGCGACCCCCCTCGCAGGGGTGGTCTGTACCTGCAGTTTTGCACAAGCTCAATTCATAAACTCCAAGGGGTCTAGAATGAGTTTTTCGAGTCCAATTTCAATAAGAAAAATATGTAACTAACATGGAAAAGACATTCTGGATCTAATGGAATCATAAAAATGTCCATCCAAGGTTTTATAAACAAAATGACCTCTCAAGCCAAAGATAGCCACAAACGCTCTTCTCCCCAAGTATTCCAAATCACAATGGGCATACTAATAGAAACACCAACCTTTTTACTAGCCTAAACTCATAATTCTGAAGCTGAAGTAAGCACCAAAATTCTTATCCGACACCCCGAACATTGAAATACCACCCAAGCTCCATTTTAGGTCTTAAACTTGACTAAAATCCACAATTTAACATAAATTTCTAGCGAAAACTCTGAATCACAAATTTAAGGTCAATCTTGACATTTTTGGCATTCCAAAGCTAACATAATTGTTGATATTTAATTTTGAGCTCTTCTTGAAGGAAAGTTAACTTTGGTCAACAAGTAGAGCTCTAAAACAGACAATTTGAGATATTTCTCGATCGAGTTGCTAGGGATCCAAACTACCAGTCCTATAAAGTCATAAATGACTTGGGACAACTACTGAAATTCTATAGAATGCAAAATGTCATGTATTTATCATAAATAACCATGAGAATTATTACAGTATCATAGTATGGTATCTTATGCCTCATGTCAATAATACGATCAAGCCGTACTCGGAAAGTCATGGCATACAATGCCATAATATAGTAGTATCACCAATAGCTTCAATGAATATGTATCATCAATATCTTGGCAACCAACAAGTATGATAAGTGCAAAAAAGTTGTACTCACTACCATACAATGACGGACTCAAGTGCCAACGACTGTACTCACTGCTGAAGGGAGTTGGTATCAAGTCCCAAAATTAACTAGTCAAATCATAATTCCCACTGCCAGGGTGTAAAGCCTGGCTAAAACAATTGACAATAGTATTATCAGATGCTCAATACAATGCGGAGTCTAAAATAGTTGAAAGATTATTACTTATATTATTTTACTATAATATTACAAACTATTAATTTATATCAAAATCCATCATTATTACGAACATCATTCTCTAGCCTCCCCTGCTCAATATCGTGTGGTGATACTCTCCCCTCCCAATGCACTCTCATTGAAGCCAAAAGCCTAAAATCTAGTGTCATGAATGCACAAAATATAAGCAAGTATATATATATATATATATATGATCATGCAATAATAACTACCTATGCCTTGTATAGGTATCACTAGACAACTCTTAATTCACAAGAACTATACAAATTCGGGTGCCAATATATATATTAACGAGGAAACGGATGAAGAAAAGTTACAAGGTTACTATAATAACCTATCTAACCAACCTAAGGATGCTATGTAATACAATTATTAAAGCTATAAGCCAAGAGATAGCCCCACAGAGCCTACCTATCATCCAATGATTAAGCGCTGCAAGCTCGCAAATATTACTCTGACTGATATTAAATGATATCAAAATTCTCTGAAACTTGCGTGAAAGTATTCCATGTTTCAATATGAGTCTAACGGTATAATTTATGTTATGTTCTGGACTGGGCCTAAAATTGTGCCTAAATTAGCCCTGTAGGGCCTACTCATCAGAGCTAAAAATAACCATTGCTACATGGTGCTTAAAGTTACTAGGAACCCGTGCCCCAAAATTGGGCATAATATTAAGTATAAAAAGGGCTAAAGATTCGACCTTTATGAATTTGTACGTAGAATTCAGAAAAAAAAACATTACTATGATGAATAATAACCCTAAAGAGCACAAAATTACCGCATTACTTCAGATATAATTGAAGGAATCAAGAAATCATGACTAGGGCATTGATAGAGAAAAACTCTAATTATCATGAAATTTAATGAATAAAATCACTTATTGATGGTGGGGATGACATATGACATCTTCAAGGAACCATTTTATGGATTTTGAGGAAGTTTCCAAGACAACTCCTACAAAATTTGAAGAGAAAATGATGGAAAATCTGATGGAATAATACCCCAAAATGGGTTGGAAACTAAAGAAATAAGGCTATGGTACAAATTTATCGCCACTGATGCCGATAAACCAGCATTCCCTTGGTGACTGGCAATTTTAGCAGGCACTAATCTATCAGAAAAATTTCCAATAAATAGACATCTGCAGTAACTAGAAAGACACTATACAGGTACTAATTTATTGATAAAACAATCAATTTATCGGCACCTGCCAATTTATTGATAAAGTGTCTGATTTATCAATCACCGATAAATTAGTACTTTGACCGATAAATTGATCTATGCATATATTAGAAAATCAACAAACTCAAGAGTTTCAACCAGGGGTTCAAAAATGAAAAGGAGTCCAACTTTGAGTCATTGGTAGGGTAGTGCTATATGGGCCATTGAATGATCTCTAAGTCCTAGTTTCTACCTTGGTGATCTCTCTCTGGAGGTCCAATTGGTTTTGTTTTTGTAATGACCCACTCGGTATTCCTTGCCTTTCGTCTTTTCCTATGCTTAGAGTTTTTTGGTAGTTGCCCTAAGTCATTTATGACTTGTTGGGACCGATAGCTCAGTGCCCCGGTAATTATTTACCTGATATCTCAGTTTCCTTATTTTGAAGTTTCTATTTTGAAATAGTGGAACTTGGAAGTAAAATAGCAGTAAATATGC
>JBDJHY010168772.1:0-12387 GCA_039654485.1 Withania somnifera | reverse complement strand
TGATATCTTCATCATAAAACTAGTTTGATGCATTGGTTTCCACTATTTCTGGTGATGAGACTAACGTTGCCAATTTTAAAACCTTGCATGGCCTTAGGAGCTCATTTTTAGCACTATAAGTCAAAAATGAGTATTTTTGGAAGGTTTTACCAGTTTTGATGATAAAATGAGCTATAAGAGTTAATTGTGTTCATGAGCTAGATATTGTATTCATTTTGTATTTAGACCCAGTTGTGGCTGGGCACGGTCATTGATACACATCTTTGTATTGACCCATCATAGGTCCGAATACAACTTATGTTATTTGAGTATTGTTTATATCACCTTAGTTTTCTTTAGGTTATGTAAGTTCTACTTACCTTGTAAGGTTATTGTCCATAGAACCTATCGATCTGGGCTTGCGGGTGACTATGAAAAGGGTATATAGGGGAGGGGAGAGGGGTAGAGGTATACGGGTTGCTGCCTTACATATGGGTCTACCTGTCAGACTTTAGGGTTGGGGTAAGAGGTTACTTGTTCTCTTACTTCCGTTGCATCATATCATCTTGCATATCTTGTTTATGAGTACTATCTGTTGTTTGTACTCTGTAGTAGGATGGGGTACTGGAGGGTTTGCATTCATCCTTGTGTGATTATTTAATCACTTACTTACATTGTTGATATTCATTGTGTATAGTTGATTATATCTTGCCAGATTCCTCTCATGTTCAGTGAGATCTTGCGGTATCTCTCTCATGGTTATTATCTAGATCTTGCGGGATCCTTTACTATATCAATTTCTATATTATGGGATCCCTTTTATGTTTTGATTATAAACAGTTGCCGTTAGACTATCTTTCTATCTCCGTTATTTAAGGTTACCGATATACCACCACATCATTTAATTATTTGTATCCCTTATAGTTGAGCATGGATTCAGGTACATGCTTTCACTTGTTTTCCTTAATATTCCTTATCATAGTTAGTATCTGGGATATATTACTTGTCTTTATCCTGTTAGATAAATTTCTACGTCTGTGATACTATTTTGACTTTCGTGACCTATTTTCCTTGTTTGTCTATTTATTACTTTTATTACTTATATATTCCTAGTCCGCCTAGCCTACAGGGTACCCATTGTTTTGGTACTCATACTACACTTCTACATCTTTTTGGTGTAGACCTAAGTACTAGTGTTCGCCGTTGATTACCTCTCTCTGTCTTTTTATTTCCATCATTTGTACAGTTATAAACAGATATTTTGTTCTCATTTCAGACTTGTATTTATTTTCTTAGAGTTTCATGTACTAGTTTACTAGGTTTACAAATTTCTTTTATTGTAATATATTTTTGTGTTGTATCCTTATTTGTAGTATTATCTTTTACTTTTATTTAGTAATTTATCTTACCGTACTTGTTTGGTGGCTCTGCTATGGTTGGATATAGATGCCATCAGGACATGAGAAATCGGGTTGTGAAAACTTGGTGGTTATTTTAGATAGACCTTTCTTAGTAAGCTCTGTTCATGTATGGGATTCTACTCGATTATGTCTTCTTCCTTCACACTTTATTAAGGTTACTAGTACAACACTCTTACTTATCCTCCTTATTTGATTGTTTATTGCAAGGACTAAGATATGTTTTCACTTCTTTATATGGGTCCTCCCATTAATGTTGTTAGCTTTTTTAGTTGTTGCTTCTTGTTTCTTCTTTTTTATTTGTAGCTAGTCTTACCTTCCTATATTTGTCTTCCTTTGAATTTTGTGACTTCTTTCTCTATTATCTCCGATTTACTGTTTTTATTCTTATATAATTCCAGTAGGCCTATGTTTCCTAATAGGAACCTATGGTTTTGGTACTCATTACTATACTTCTGCATCTTTTGGTGTAGACCTGAGTATGAGTGGTCCATGCTAATTCCTAATTTAGGTTGTGATTCTGCTGTTGAGGTAGATGATGGCTTCTGGCATCCAGAGCTCGTCTTTTTCCTTTTAAGATATCTCTTTCTATTACTTGTTTTGAGATAGACTATGTAATTCTATTTAAGACATTATACTTTTATTTAGTGGTTTATTGTATTGGATAGGTTTTGGGGTATTATTGACTTGTTTTAGACTTCGTCTTGTCCTTATTCCCTTATTTATGTCTTATCTTTCACTTTTAGTTTATTATTCTTGCTTTGTGTGCTTGTTGGGTGGTTCTACTATAGTGGCATGTAGGTTCCCTCATGACCTGAGAAATCGGGTCATAACAAATTGGTATTAGAGCTCTAGGTTTGTTGGTATCCTCAGTACATGAGCTAGTGTATAGTAAAGTCCTGTAGATTGGTTAACATTACGTCCGTATCCAATCTTTGGGAAGCTAAAGTGACATCTTTAGGAAATCATTTTCTTTTCATTTCCATATCAAGCGTACATCCTAGTTAGTCTGTTAAAACCTCATTTGTTCTTATTCACTTTCATAGATGACACATTCATGATCTTCAACAATAGTAGGATATAGGGAACCTACCGCACTACCAACTAGATGTTCAACTAGAGTATAAGTTAGAGGTCAATGTCGATGTCGAGGACGTACCAATAATATGACCTATGTGAGAGCTGTTATACTTATGATAACTTCAGAGGTTCATCCTAAGTTTGTACCAGCTTAGCAGCCACCTAGGGTCCAGAGACCATCTTATATTACTCCCAAGTCAGCACCAGCAGGGTTATCACTATGCCAATTCTTCAAGAGATACTTCTTAGGATTTTAGGGTCAGTTAGTAGCATAATAAGGGTAGATATATTGCTCAGTGTTTGGAGTACTTCTCGAATGAAGTATAAGTTTAGGGGTCTTCAACAGGGTTCCTTGTCCTTTTCTTAGAATGAGACTAGATTCCATGAGTTAATTGGACATACTTCTATCGTTTTTGCTTCCGGGTATGAGAGGACCCAGAGATTTATTGATGAGATGATATTACCACATCATATTGTACTTGAGCCTTTGGTAGATGCGGGCCATCCTTTACTAAGGTTGTTGTCCATATGAGGTTTTTGGAGGGTCTATGTCAGGAGGCATGTGGAGTTGGTCATCAGAGGCCTCATCATGAGAGAGATTCTGGTGTTGATGTGTTAGGAAATAATGGTTAGCCTGTTAGGTTGATTCAGATAGTTCTACGTAATTCAAATGAGGTTCATCATGGTTTTAGTAGTCAGAGTTTTGGGCTGACCTTGAGTGGTATCTCTCTAAGAGTAGATAGATATGGTGGTTTTGTGGGTTCATCTAAATCACCTCTACGTGCAAAGTCCTATGGTCCATGTCACGAGTGTGGAGTTATGGGTCATATTACGATAGATTGTACGTATCCAGGGTCAGATCAAATACTAGTTTATCTAATTCAGAGTGTTGGTTAGACTGTGAGCATTTTTTCTCCTGGGACTCGAGCCAGGGTGTCCATTCTGGTCTAGTAAGGAGACTTCGTCAGTACTGGCGGTTAGGGTTTGTTTAGCGTGTTGTACCTTTGATCATTATTATAGGGATTTCCCTCGGGGTTGGTTGTGCTATGAATGTGGGGTGTCTGGTAATATTTAAACAAATTGCCCATATGGAGAGCCTTGGATTTATATGTATTTTATATTGGTACTCTTCTATGTCTGTTATTTGTCTCTCTATTTATTAATTTTGGATTTTATATGCCCTTATTTGGCTTCTATGCTTATGTGCTTCTCTGGTCTAGCTCTTTACTTGTTGTTCTGCGATGAGATTAGCTTTTGAGTTCTTAATGATGTTGTTAATCATTTCTACTCTAGTAGTTGATCTCTTAGTAGTGTAACATTATGTTAGATATTGTTAGGAAGCTTTTGAGGAGCTTTTTTATTTGGGCTGTGATATTCTTGATAGTTGGGCTAACTGTAGAGATCTTAAGCATAGTCAGACTGCCCCCTCTTTGCACATAACTAGAATATTATGTAGGATTTGTGCCTTGATTTTTCTTTGTGTGCTTTTGGTAGCATAAAAGAGGGTTCTTTAGTTGTGCACCTTTTTGGAACTTTTCTAGCATTTAACTAGGAGTTTAGTTCTATGAATTTGTTAGGCTCATTTAGATTTTACCTATAATATTATCTTTGATACTTTGCTCCCTCTTAGTGTGTGTATCCATTGAGTTATTCTGACCTTTTGTCTAAGCAAGGGTTTGATTTCTTGGTTATTGAGATTAACATGGCATTTGGGCTTATATTGTCCATCCTTTCCATTTGGATTTCATCGCATTAAAAGGATTTGAGGTTCAATTTTGGGCTCTCTTGAGTGGTTACTAAGACTGGTGGTAAATATGTTCTTGTGTTTTACCCCATAGCTGATTCTTTAGTAGTGGATCGAGGGTGTCGGTCCTTGTGTTGGTTTTTTGTAATTCTGGTGTTTTAAGTTATTTGGGTCATTCATCATATGGGTAGTAGTGGTTTGACCATCAGTTCGGGGTAGCTTCTTTGGTTTTACTTAAAGTATGGGTCGGTATCTTAGTTGTGCTTAAGTAGGGGTTGGTTATTGAGTCGAGGAGTTCTCTTCACTTAGTCACGATGCAACAGAGTAGCGCTGTGGAAGTGTGGTTTGTATTGTGAAGTTCGAGGAGTATTATGGTTTATATTGGGTCAATTTCTCAACTAAGGTTCGTGAATCGACATGCTTGATAGTGTGGTTTTGACAACTTATCGAGGTATTTTATTTAGTTAGTTGTTTCTTACTTGTGTGCTTCCGACATGTGCTTTACTTCTTGGATTGGGTAAAAGTTGGGCATACTGGTGGTGACTGTGAGTTGTGTTGGTTCTTATATTTGGGTATTGGCTCACTTAATTAGGGATTTGTACTTGGTGGTAACTTCAGTTTGCTTATGTGTTCAGATTGTAAGGAATGGGTATGCATCGAGAAGGGGTGTGTTGTTTATTTCAGCCTATGATTCATACTTTGAGTCCGAAAATTATGATTTGAGATAGAAAAAATGAGTTACCATCAACATCTCTTTCAATTTTGGATTACTCTTATGTTGTAATAGTCCACCTCTCATTTTTGGACTAGTTCAGTCATTATTTTGGGTATGAGGTGGATATAGGCTTGAATAGGGATTCCTTTACCTTATCTTATTCTTCTTAGAATTCTATCCACGAATCCATTATTCGATTACGTCAGATATACCCTTCCTACTACAAATGGATTCATGTAATGGGGAATGAGGCGAGTGATAATGGACTCCCTTTGTATGCGTATTGTACAACTAGTGGGAAATTCCTGCAGGTTATAAGTCAACTCAACTAGCGAGGCCTACACTTTGGCTATGGCGGGGAATCTTATTTTAGCTATTTCATCCATTTTAGGATGTGTTTGATATGTATTGGAGTTCATGACAATTTATCCCCACGAAATTGAGATATTTCAGTCCGGGTAGTAGGTTTGCCATTACTTTTCGAGGATGTGTTGTTTTTTGTTTGTTATTGGATAACTAATGGGCTGCTTGTTTTGGTTGTCTTAGGCTATTAAGTTAGTTTTTTCGCTCCTACCGATTTTGTTTTCTTTATGTTGGGTGAGTGGTTCAGGTTGCCTTCATCAGTTGGCTTAATTTCATGTGATGTTTCTGGTTATTGTGTCAGGCCTGGGCATTTATCTTATCTATCATAGTTAATGTTTTGATAAAGGTCGAGGTTGGGTTTTTTCAGATTGTTGATCTGGTTTTACCAACACTAGGATTAGGTTTGATGAAGGTTATTATTAGAAATTGGGTTCGCCGGTCAAAACAGGTACCTGTGAGCATTTTTGGGTTTTATATCAGATGGTGTGATGGGTTTTGAGTCTGGGCTGTAAGTGGTGAGTTTTTTGGTGATGAGTTGATGTGAAATGTGATTTGGTATCTAGTTTCAGACTCCTATTGAGCATTCATCTTGTTTCTTCTTTGGTTGGCACTATAAGGTTATGTCAGATGTGAGTAGGGTATCCTTGGAAGAAACTGTTCAGCTTTGATGGTGGTTTTAGTTTCATGTGAGAGTATCTAATCATTTCTATTTGGTGATATTAGGAAATTGTTGATTTTCGACTTTTTGATGGTTGGAGTTCTGTGGATGTGATCCCTTGCCTTGGTAAGCCTTTTGAGTGGCCGAGCGGGTCTTGTATGGTGTGTGTTATCCTGCATCAGAGTTCGATGCCTTCCTTCACCTTTCTTTAGACTTTCAAAGACAAAAGTCTTTTTAGTAGTGGATATTATAATGACCCTTCTAGTTATTTTTAAATTGTTCGCACTTTTATTACATCTTAGAACTTTCCAATAGTAACTCTAAGTCATTTAGGACTTAACGGGATTGGTGGTTTGGTTCTTGGGTCACTTGTTTAGTTGTTATATCTCTTTCCCTGTTTTAAAGCTTCAACCTTTGCTTCATTGACTCTGGTCAACATTTCTTGAAAACGAGCTCAGAATTAAATTTCGACAGTTCTGTTAGCTCCAGAACATTGATTTTGGTTTAGACGGTTCATTTCCAAAATTCTTCGTGGAGATTTTATCTTGATTCTCATGTTTTTTTATGTATTTTGGTGTTCAAAAATTTGACTTCTATTGACTTTTGATGATCGGAGCCTCGTATTGAAAAACTAACTGCGCCATCAGCTCCGAAAAAGCGAGTTTAGGTTAGACGGAGTATTAGTTTTGGTAATCGGTATGTAGGTCTTATTTTTTAGCAGTCGATTGGAATTTTTTATTATCGATAAAGGTTGTTTTGGTCATATCAGCAAAACAACCTCTTATGTCAATTTCATCGATGCCACTGAATTCAGAATATCGTTTAAACTAACATAACATATATGGTTTGCATATATGGGGATCCAAATGAGTTTTAGGTGTTAAAAACCATGTTTGAAATTACTGGTACTAGTGCAATCGATAAATCGTTAAACTGACCATTAAATCAGTCATGACCGACTAATCGGTCATTTTTCTGATAAATTGATGATCGACTAATCTGTCATTTTAATGATAAATCAGCATCTGGTGGCCTACTAAGTATATATATACCTGCAAACCCGGATTTTCTTCCATTTTCTTCATCTTTTCACTTACAAACACTCCAAAACCTCCATTAAATTCTTGGGTCTTTTCATATGATATTGGGTAGAGTGGGAAACAATATTTTTTCAATTATTAGTAAGTTTTCACTCAAATTTCATAAAAAATTTCATTATTCTTCACTCAAAAACTCCATTGTTAAACTTGAAAGTTCTTGGGTCTCCATTATTAAACTTGGGAAGCATTTGGAAATGCTTTTAATCATCTTTTCATTATTTTTTGGTAAGTTTTCATCCTAAATTCATTGAATTTCTTTCAAAAATTTTCAAATTTTCAAAGTGGGATCTTCACCTTATTTCTTTAATTCAAGCTTATTTCTTGATCATTTTAGCTCCAAGTTTTGGATATAAGTTTCCTACAATGTGGGAATATTTTGGTACCTATTCGGACTGGGTTTGCAATCAATCTCGTAGGCCCATTTTGACCTATATTTGACCTTGACTATAATTATAGACTTATGGATATTATTTGACTCGTATCAACATGTAGATGATTATTTTTTCTTGTTTTGTGATTGTTCAAGCTCATTCGTATATTTTGGGAGTTTTAGAGCTATTCGGGTTTCTTTCTACTCAGTATTTGTGTTCTTATCTTCGAAAAGTAGGTAGGCTATGGCTTACTGATCTTAGACGGGGGTTATATTTGAAATAATAGTACTATTTATCATCATTGGGTTAGGCATTCTAGATAGTACCCTTGATCATGTCTACTTCTTTAGTTCGGTTCTTGATATTTCTTTCGGTGTTGTATTTTTTATTATATTTTATCCCGTGGCCCTGAGTGGTCTTGTTTGACTCTTGAACATAGATGGTGGGATTACTGATAATGTTCGTGAGTCCTGGACACCGATTTGACTGGTTATGTTTGTTCTATTGATTTGCACCGTTGTAGGGCCGGCGGGACCTTTTGTGATCTACTAATTATGATTTTGTATGTCATTATTTAAGCATATTATCATCATGAAACTGAGATTTTATGCATTGATTTCCACTAATTTTGACCGAGAGCCCAATATTGTTGAGTTTAGAACCTTGAATAGCTTTGAGAGTCCATGTTCAGATATTGATTTGGCTTTGACAACCCTGTTTTTGGATATTGATAACTTGCATTACTTTGAGATTTTGATAATGAAAGATGATCATAGAAAATTTGATATTACTAGTAATACTGATGTGAAATTGATTTATAAATGGATTTTTATCTATAATGGGGCATTTCATGGTTTTCCTTAAACCCTTTTAGGCCTAATTGTGGATCGGGCACCTAATACTCATATTTTCTTAAACTTGTTTTAGTCCAGGACCTAAAACCTGGAGATGGGTACTATGACATTACTATAACTTATTGCTTCAGCCCGATGTCGGATGCTGAATATTAGCAATTACCTGATTTTAGTCCAAACGTAATTGGGCATCAATATTAAATTTTTGATTGATTTTAGACCCGGTGTTGCCCGGAAACATGCATTGTAACCGAGATATGACAGTTATGAGATTGAATCGATGATGCTCAGGCACATATATTGAGACTTGAGATATGACAGTTACGAGATTTTGATTACGCGATTATGAGATAGTATATGCGGACTCCCTCTATAGGCCCTGCAAATCTAGACTGCAGTCGGCGGAAGGAATGACCTGTCTATGACTCCCATGGATTTCGTCTTCGTGTGCCATAGAGTAGGGAGGGGATGCATATAACATTGAGACACAGGTACTATTACATTCATGTTTGTGTCATTTTCAGCACTTGTTTTCTTATATGTACCTTTTGGTAGAATGGAATGCCAGTAAGTGAGCTTTACTTGTTTGAAACTTCTGGTAGAATGGGATGCCAGTGGGTATTATTGTATTAATTAGTTGTTATTTTTATTTCTTCTTCATGTTGAATACTCGGTGGTTATTTTAGATAGACCATGTTTAGTAAGCTCTGTGCATATGTGGGATTCCACTCGATTTTGTCTTCTTCCTTTACACTTTATTGAGGTTACTGGTACACCACCTTACTTATCCTTCTTACTTGATTTTTTGTTTCAAAGACTCAAGTACGCTTTCACTTCTTCGTGTTCTCCCATTACTTTTGTTAGCTAGTTTGGTTGTTGCTTCTTGTTTTTTCTATTTTATTTATAGTTAGTCTTACCTCCCTATATTTGTCTTCCTTTGACTTCTATGAATTCTTTCTCCACTGTCTGCTATTTACTGATTTTATTTCTTATTTTAGTCAAGTCTGACTATGATGCTTATTAGGTACCCGTTGTTTTGATACTCATACTACACTTCTATATCTTTTGGTACAGACCCGAGTATGAGTGGTCCATGCTGATTCTTGAATTTGAGTTGTGATTCTATTGCTGAGGTAGATGATGGCTTCTCTCGTTCGAAGCTCGTCTTTTGCTTTTTCTTATGTCTCTTTATGTTACTTGTTTTAAAACGGGATATGTATTTTTTAGTTCAGACATTGTACTCTTATTTAGTGGCTCATTATATTGGATATCAGGTCTCGGGGTATTATTGACTTGTTTTGGACTTCTGTTTGTCCCTGTTCCCTTATTTATGTCTTATCTTCCGCTTTTAGTTTACTATTCTTGCTTTGCATGTTTGTTGATTGGTTCTCCTATGATAGATGTAGGTGTCCTCATGACCTGAGAAATCGGGTCGTGATAAAACTTTCCATATATTAATTTTTCATATATTTTGGAGCCTTCTCGTATTAAAAGTTCTACCATCTAAAAGTATAAAATCAATTATAATTTGGTTAATTTATAACCATTCTTGTTTTATTAGAATAACTTATTAATAGTACTACTTTTAATACCTAAATCGGCTTAGAATAGTCCCTATTTTCATATATTTGATTATAATTTGGTTAATTTATAATCATCCATTTTTTATTGGACAAACTAATTAAATAGTAGTACTTTTGATTTTGATACCTAAATCGGCAACCAATTACCCATTTTAGTAAGAGTATTTTGTTTTTCATATTTTTATTATAGTCAATATCCAATATTATAAAAATAATATAATAATAATTATTGAAAAAAGGTAAAATAAATAATAATAATTTTTTTTATTATAAAGTATTTTAATAAAAAACAAAAAATTCAATCAACGTCTAAAGGCCTTCACCCTTGTTCAGTCAGCGTAACAAGGTATATTTTCATAAAAGACTTTTTGATCCATGAATTGATCTCTTTCGTCTGTGGGATGAATTTTGATCTTTCTTTTATACACATCTTCTAATGTTCGTTTTTTCTTCGACAGAAGAAGATGTGCTTTCCGAATAATGCCATTCAATTTGCTTACAAGATCGCACATACTAATAAATATGCCTTCGCTGTGAATTATCCCAAATACATGGGAGTGGAGAGCAATTTGTGGTAGTATAACGAGCTTCAAAGTTTGGAGTTATATACGAGAGTAAACGGGAGAATTCTCAGGATTTAAGCTACTCCAATATATATTGTAAGTAGCTCAAGCAAGTAGCGTGCAAACAACTTTTTAAAATATCTTGTGATCAAGTAGACAATTTGTAAGTAGTGGAACAGAAAATTTACAAGTAGCTCAAGCATATCACTTGAAACTTCCGTAGCATGCTTCATGAAAAACTCGTATCAATTTCTTTTTTTCAATAAATAGAAAAGTTAATTTAATTCTACTCTATCAAAAATTACACTTTTCTTAGGCGTCCGTTTAATATGAGGAGCAATGGATTTTAATTTCGAAATTATTTCACAACATTTACAAGTATTACTTTATTTTTATGATAATGATTTAATATAAAAAATGACTTGCTATAGACAATCTATAATACTTAGATAATGCTCAGTATTAGTGGATAGATTTATATCTTTCCATAGAGGTGGGTCTTTTGACACCATACTCTACAGCCTACACTATCTCGAGCCTCTAACCACTCCTTTTATTTTATTTATTTATTCCCTCCACTTAATTTTATTTATTATGATTGAACACTAAATTAAAAAAGAAAATCGTATCTTTAATTAAATATTTATATAATATATGAAAATTTTCTTTGATATGCTATATTAAACATGGCACATAGAATATAAACATTACTAAATATAAAAAATAATATATTATTAGTCAATATATATGATTACCATTTGTAGAACAGTGGTAGAAAGACTTATCGTAATTAATGCGATTACCTGTAATGGCCCACCTAAGGGGGAGTTTTGGCCCATTAAGGCTTCCCACTAAAGAACCGTTGAGGGAGTTTCTCCCCTTAACAGGGCCACGACCGGTCAACAGAAATGGGTGTGACCACTACGACAACTCCCCATAATTACAGCATCCACTAAGGCGATTGTTACAGAAGACTGTTAGAAATACCATGACTGAAGAAAAACAAATGTACGCTCACAAAACTACTTACAAAATATTCTTGAAATTCCCTCAGCCTATTACTAACTTAAGCATCGAAAAACTACCCCGGGGACCACCCTGGGCCTTGTTTTGCAGGACACTTCTCACTTCGCCATTTCATCACTACCATCAGGCAGATCTCTCTTTGGTTATTCTATTAGTGATCTTTTCGGACTCATCCATTGGTGCCGTCTGTGGGGAATTGAACAATTAAGTCACTCAGATCACAGTTGAAAAGAAAAGCACAATGAACACTAGGAGCAAAACAACAGGAGCTGACCCAAGTGCCAGTACCCCGGCACGAGGATGACCTGCCAGGAAAGGTCGAGGTCGGGGATGACCCCGAGCTCATGTTCACCACCCTGACAGAGAGACCACCCGAAATCGTCCTCCTGATGATATTCTGTTGGAGGCCACTCAGAATTTTGCTCGCGACCACCTGGAGTTATTCCGGCAGTGGTACGAATAACATCAAGGGCTTCAAGGCAGAGTTCTACTAAACCCCGAACTGGCTCATCCACCTGAAGAGCCTGCGCAAGAAAAATCTGAATCAGATGAATCTCCCTCGAGTGAAGAATGCCAGCATCACAAGAGGCCAGAAGCCTCCACTCCGCAGGCACGACACCAACATCATAGTTAGAGTCGCAAAAGATCTCGAGATCGTCTCGATGAAAGCCAAGAAAGAGCCCTCCGGCCTGCTTTCATACTAGACGAGGCTGACCGGCTCCTAGGCCTTGACGACCTTGGGTCCATGGTCTCGCCGTTCATGGCGAGGATAATAAAAACCCCCTATCCTGGGGTTTCAAAATGCCCGTACTGAACTATGAAGGGAGTACAAGACCCCAGTGACTTCATGTTTACATTCAGGTTCTAGATGTTGAACTGTCAATGCAACTCGGCCCACATGTACCGAGTCTTTTCCAAGCTGCTGGTGGATCG
>JBDJHY010168751.1:0-12387 GCA_039654485.1 Withania somnifera | reverse complement strand
TATATCTCTTTCCTGCTTCCACTATTAAATGTAATTGGATATGTTATTTCTCGATTTGTTGATTGAGAGCATGGCCCATCGGGCAATAGGGATATAGGCTTGTCCACTAGAGGGTTGTAAACGCCATCATGCCCCAAAATTGGGATCGTGATAGAGTGGTATGAAAGCCTAGATTCACTGGTCTCTTTTGCATTGGAGCAAGTACCTAGTAGAGTCTAGTAGATCAGTGCAATGACATCCGCATCCAATCTTTAGGAGATTGGGGTACCTTACAAAACACTTTTACATCTTGAATCCTATCGTGCGTTGATACTCATACCATTTTTGAAATCTCACCTTGGCTTCACTCTTTAGAAAATGGTGCATAATAGAGGTTCTTCCATGGATTGTGACCCTCTTACAACAGGTCAGGTGGGGGTACGGTATGATGCTCAGCCGAGTCCTCCTTCACCAGCTGCTACACAGCCACAGGCAGCAACTATTCCACCACCATCATTTGCACTGCCACCACCTAACAACTTCAGAGATCCACTATGCCAGATGCTACAATGCTTGATGGGAAATTGACTGATAGACCCCATTTATATGCTCAAGGAGTGAAACAGGGTTCACCGCCTCCTATAACATCCACAGCTGAAATAGCACCACCAGAGTCACTGACCGCTTAATCTCATACTACTTTTCTTTCTCCAGCACCATTACTGGCACCAGTTACTGCCTTACTCACATTAGAGGTGCAAAAGATATTAGACATTTCCTACGAATTGGCCCCATAATGTTTCAAGAGCATAAGAGAAGGACTACTATGAGTTTATTGTCATATCCTAGGAGCATCTGAGGACCTTGGAGTTACTGGATATGCACGGGCTGATTTCACCTCCTATTTACTAAAGGGTGTCACTAGCCAGTGGTGGCGAGTGTTTAGGAATCATAGGCCACCAGCTTCGGCCCTGCTTACTTAGGGATAGTTTATAGAGGCCTTCATGGCCCAGTATATGTTGAGAAATACCTAGAGTCATTTTGGGCTCATAATGTAGGTTTGCATCAGGGTACCATGGTTGTTCTTAAGTACGAGACCCGCTTTATTGATCTATCCATGAATGCTGGTGATTTACTACCTATTAAGGAGGAGCAAATTTACTTCTTCACATATTGACTGAGGTTAGACCAACGGAGTTAGGTTGAGTGGTTGTTGATGTTGCAGAGATCATTCTTTGATGTTGTAGACCATGCCTACAACATGGAGGTTTAGGTCGTCAGGCCCAATGGGGAGGCGAGAAAAGGCAATGCTATAATTAGGTTTTTTTTGGGTCTATATCCAGGGGCCATGATTTCAGTAGAGGGTTCCAGACTAGCCAATAGTATAAGGCCACCCTTCAAAATTTTGGCAGTGGTTCGAGTAGCCTACCTATTAAGGGCCCAATTTCTTGTTTCGAGGGTATGTTGAGGGATCCTATGGTCAGTCTAGAGGTGGGGGATAGTTTTTATAAGTGTCAAGGGGTGGGTCACTTTTTTAGAGACTTCTTCAGGGTTCCAAAAGGTTGTATAGCAAATGTTTTCTATGAGTATAGGAATAAAGGTCACTTTTCTCGGGATTGTCATCGACGTGAGGCCACTCAGGCTGCAACTTCTCCATCCCAACCATTTCAAGAAGTGCCACTGATTATAGGTAGGCTTCCATCCAGGTGGGGAGTTGGGGAGGGGGTTGGGGAGTAGGGGCACACTTCTAGTGAGTAGTTACCTGTATCCTTGAGTGTATCTACCTTGGTGGGTAGAACCCTAGTAGTGGACTGGGTATATAGGTCATCTCTGCGTCTATTCTGGTTTATGAAACTCGACTGACTTGATTGAGATGGATATGCTAGATTTTAATGTTATTTTGCGCATAGACTGGTTATCTCCCTACCATGCAGTCCTGGATTATTAAGCCAAGATTGTGACCTTGTCTATGCTAGGTTACCCTCATTAGTGTGGCGTGGTCCCACTAGCCATTCTTCAGTTTGGGTTATTTTCTATTGTCGGACCTGTAGACTTATTGCTCGATGTTTCTATGACTATTTGTCCTAATTTATAGATATCAGTGCTGAGTCCCCCTCCCCTGAGTATGTGCGGGTAATTAGCGAGTTTGTTGATGTCTTTCCTGTTGATTTTCCTAGCCTCCTACCCGAGTGTGATATAGAACTTGCTATCAAAGTTGAGTCGGGCACAGGCCCATTTTTATTGCTCCTTACTATTTGGCCCCATCTGAGCTTCAAGAGTTGAGTATTCAGTTGCAAGATTTCTTTGATAGATTTTTTATCCATCCTAGTGTGTTGTCATGGGGTGCCTCAGTGTTTTTTATGAAGAAAAAGGTTGGTTCTACAGATATGTAGTGATTATAGATAGCTGAGCAAGGTAACAATTAAGACTAAATATTCCCTGATTTATATTGATGATTTTTTTTATCAGCTTTAAGGAGCCACAATGTTCTCTATGGTCGATTTGAGAATAGGCTACCATTACTTAAAGATTGGGACTGAGGATTTCCCAAAATAGCTTTACGAATGATATATAGGTATTATGAGTTCTTGTTGATGTTATTTGGGCTGACTGTTATCCCTGCAACCTTTATGTACTTGATGAACCGCGTGTTCAGGCCCTATTTAGACTCCTTTGTGACAGATTTTATAGATGAAATATTAATTTACTCACGGAGTCGAGTAGAGCACGAGGAGAACCTAAGGTTGTGTTGCAGAATTTGAGGACTGAGTGACTATTTAGTTCTCGAAGTGTGATTTTTGGGTAGACTCTATTTCATTTCTAGGCGATACGGTGTCAGGTTCTAGTATTAGTGTTGATCCCGCTAAGGTGGTCACATTGTGTAATTGGCCTTGACCTACCTCTATCACAGAGATCAATAATTTTCTTGGGATAGGTAAGTATCATCATCAATTTTGTTAAGAGTTTCTCTTCTATTGTGGCACCATTGACTAGAATGACACAAAAGGATATGCATTCTAGTTGTCAGCTAAGTGTGAGTCTGGCATTTTGAGGCTAAAGGAGTTACTGACTACCGCTCCAGTTCTTGTCTTGCTAGTTGAGGGTATTCCATATGCATTATACTGTGATACTTTGGGTGTTGGATTGGGTTGTGTTCTAATGCAGCAGGTTCATGTCATAGCATATGTGTCGAGGTAGTTAAAGGATCACGAGCTCAACTACCCCACCTATGACTTGGAGTTAGCGGTGGTAATTTTTGCATTTATGATCTACAGGTACTCTTTGTATGGGGTCCATCACGAGATTTACACTAATTACTGTAGTTTACAATACATTATAAGTTAGAAGGAACATAACTTGAAACAACGGAGGTGGGTTGAGCTACTAAAGGACTACAATTTAAGCATTCTTTATCATCCAAAAAGGTTAATGTGGTTGCTGATGCCTTGAGCTGGAAGGTGGTGAGTATGGGTAACTTGGCATATGTTTTCATTTTTAAGAGGTCGTTGGCTTGGGACATTCCTTCCTTGTCCAACATGTTAGTTAGGTTTGTTCTTTCAGTGCCAGAGAGGGTTGCTGCCCATATTGAGTCCAAATCATCTTTATTTGACCAGTTTTAGCAGTGCTGGGATGAGGATCCTCGTTTGGTTCAGATGATAAATAGAGTTTTGTTGGGTGATTTCAGTTAGGCTATGATAGATTTTTATGGTGTGTTGTGGGTTCATGGCCTCTTAGATATTTTGAGAGTCGGTGACTTGATCCAGACCCTATTACATGAGGCTCATCACTCCAAGTATTCTAATCATCCGGGTATCACAAGGATGTACCAGGATTTAAGGCAGCACTACTGGTGGTAGGGTATGAGGAGAGTTATAGCGTCATTTTTTCTCATTGTTTGAACTATCAGCAGGTAAAGTTTAAGCTCTGTAAATCCGGCAGTGAGATACAAAGACTCCCTATTCCTGAGTGAAAGTGGGAGCGGGTGACTATGGACTTTATTTCAGGCCTCCCCGCACTTCTAGAGGCTATGAATGCATTTGTGTAATCATGGATCGATTGACCAAATTACCCCATCTCCTGCTAACATAGTCGACTTAGGGTATAGAGAGATTAACTAGGTTTTATGTCCATGAGGAGGTTAGGCTGTATGGCATGCTAGTATCTTTTATATCCAATCGGGGAGCATAGTTCACCTTACAGTTTTGGAGGTCATTTTAGAGAAAGTTGAGCACTGGGTTGATTTGAGTACTTATTTTCACCCATAGACTGATAGGTAGTCCAAGAGGATCATTCTGATGCTTTAGGATATGTTATGATCCTGTGTTTTTTATTTTAGAAGGAGTTGGGATAGGTGTTTGTCCTTAGCGGAGTTTTCACATAATAATAACTACCACTCTAGTATTCATATGGCACCATTCGAGGCTATGTATGGAGATATTGTGTTGCATATCGCGTATTAGATGGTTTTTGTGCTTGAGAGGTTCGACCTAAAGTTCTAAGTGGATCATAGGCTTTGACCCTTTGAGTTCAATGTTGGTGATATGGTCTTCCTCCCGATGTTTCCCATGAAGGGCATTATGACATTTGGTAGGTTGGGTAAGCTTAGTCACGGGTTCTATTGGGCCTTATGAGATCTTACATAGAGTAAGAGATATTTCCTAAAGACTTGCACTATCGCCAGATTTATCTGCAGTGTATCTAGTATTCCATGTATCGATGCTTCAACAATATATTCGGACCCTTCCCATGTACTTCACCAAGAATCTGTGCAGGTTAATGATAGTTTGACTTATGTTGAGGAGCTAGAGGTTATTATAGACAAGGATGTGAGGCGGCTCCGATCAAGGGATATCGAAGGTGAAGGTTTGTTGGCCACATCTACCTGTGATACAGAGTGTGACATGGAAACCTAGTATCCGCATAAGTTCGAGCCTTCTGGTACTACTCTTTCCTTGACTTTTGAGGACAAAAGTTTTATTTAGTAGTGGATGTTGTAATGGCCTGTTTGGTCATTTACTTGCATTTCATATTTTTTTGCGTTTAAAGCTTTTTGTTAGATTTCCCCCAGTCATAGATGACTTGCTGGGACCATTAGTTAGGTTCCCTGTTGTCTCTATAGCATGTTATCTCAGTTCCCTTTTTTTAGGCGTAACCTTGAAATAGTGGAATTCAAGAGTGAATTCTCAGTAAAAACGCTTGAAATCAAAT
Source organism: Withania somnifera (assembly GCA_039654485.1). Lineage (NCBI taxonomy): Eukaryota > Viridiplantae > Streptophyta > Magnoliopsida > Solanales > Solanaceae > Withania > Withania somnifera. Next base: position 7,200 of record JBDJHY010168751.1, on the reverse strand, counting down.
TTCAATAGTTCCATTAGCTCTGAAATGCCAACTTTGATCTAGATGGACCTTAAGTTCCTTTCTCGGTGTTTTATTTTTGAGTTTGAGGTGTTTTGTGGAAATTCAGCTCAATCAAAGCTCTTTTGTGAGCTTGGGTGGTCTTTTGGTGATTGGAGCGTCAGATTAAAATTTTGACATTTCCATCTGCTCCAGAATGAGAGAGTTGGATAGGTTTGAGCCCTTATGTCATGCAAGTAAGATGAGCTCTTAGCTTGTGGACTTTTTCCAATCCTAGTCTATTAGTTTCTCATGTATTCAACTTTTTACTATAGTTGCTCTGCAATCATGCATCTGTATATTGTAACTCTGGTAGATTGAGTACGGGCGTGCCTCAGGGCTATGGTATGTTTATATTATTAGTTAACCAATTAAAATTTGAGGTTTTCCTGGATTAATAACTAATGAAAATTTAGATTTGCTTACTTATAAGTATGCCACGACCACCCTATGGTATGACGCTATTTTCAAATATATCAAAAAGAGTTTTTAACTGTCATAGATGATACACTGTTCCTCAGAAGGTTACTTGTGGCACTAAGGGTCAGGGACCCCTCGGATTGGTGTGGTTTGGCACTAAGGATTAGGGACCCCACGATTTGGTGTGGTTTGGCACTAAGGGTTGGGGACCCCATATTATGCATGGTTTTGGCACTAAGTGTCAGGGACCCACCGATTTGGTATGGTTTGTCAGTAAGGGTCTAAGACACCAGGGATTTGGCACTAGTCGGTATTGATTAGATTTACATTTTAGCACTCCATGCATTCATCTCTGGTTGTTTTTGCTCACCGAGCTTAAGCGGGGAGTCACAGTGGGTTTGTTATGCTGTTTGTACCTACCGACGGGATGGGGCATCGTGTAGGTTCTTATGTGTTTATTTCCTATTCTTCACTTAGTTGCATTTACACCTTGCTTACTTTACTTTTGGTACATTTATGGTTGCATCAATATTGGCTCTTTATTGGAGTTCAGGTGCGCTCCTTTACTCCAATTTAGGTCTTACGGATAGTGGTTAGTGCCCTTATGCCATTGCCGTATTTATGATTTCCTATATAGTTCTGTATTTAGACCCCATTTGATAGTAGTTACACTTCGACTCTTTTTCCCCTTTTTGTATTGATAGTTAGTTTACTCTTACTTTTTTACTATTATTGACCTGTTTTACTTACCGCACCATTTCTTTACTTGTACTTTATTTTAGTGTTGTCAGCCTATGATACCTACTGGGTACCCGTGTTTGGTACTCATGCTGCATTTTTGTATCGTTTTTGTGGCACATATATAGATAGGGGTTATCAAAGATGCCAAGGTCGTGCTAGGTAGATATTGCTGATTTGCTGAGACTACTATAAGTTTTGACGTTCTAGCTGATTAGGCTTCCATGATGTTTAGTCTGCCTATTTGTTTCATAGCAGGACTTGTGTAGTGTATTACTTTTATAGGGGCTATATCTGTATATATTCTTCTTTTGGTTACTCCGTTTAGTAGCTTTATGTGTCATTGGCGCCCGGTTTTGGGATTGGTTTGTATATATATCTCTTTCTTGCTTCCGCTATTATATGTTATTGGCTATGTTGTTGCTCAATTTGTTGATTGAGAGAATTTATGGCCCATTGTGAGTAGATCCGGCTTATAGGGATAGGCTTGTCTACCTGAGGATTGTAGAAGCGATCATGACCCGATATTTGAGTCATGACATTAAGCCCCAATTTCTATATCAAGATACTATTTTCAATCATATTAGTCAAACCAACTAACCTTACATCTCAATTCAAGTATATGATTCAATCATTTTATCAATTAGTCACTTTATCACAACTCTCTCATTTGAGGACTGACAGGCTTAATATTATCAACCCCAAAGTACCTATTTCTCCTAGATCACAACAAACTAGCACACAATCGTTAACACTTTATAAAAAGACCAAATAATTCTCAACTTTCCTTCGACTTTGAAGAACCAAATAACTCTGGAGCTTTTTCTTTTTGGAATGACTTCAACCATGGAAAGTCTAGTTATTAATACAAATAATACAAAAAAGATATGATAATAAACACCTAAAACTCGTGTATTAAATAAAACACCCCAGGCACATAGGGTAAAACCCAAACTTTATCATGAAAACATGTTACCCATTACTTGGGAAATCTAGCAATCAAGTTTTATTGAAAAACCAATCCATTTCGTGGTTCAAAATCAAGATTTCATACTTGAAACCATCATTTTGGAATCAAAACCTTCAATTTCATGTAACAATCATGTTACATTTGTTAGAAATTGATGAGAAATGGTTTAGAATCATTATCCAATAGTTATTTTCGAATTCCTTGGTCAAACATTGCCAAAATGGGGTTTCAGAGTCATGGTTATTCATGAATAATAAGCAAATTTCGTGTAAAAATCTATTTTAAAACATCACAGTGATCCCAGATTTCTTATGCGATTACAGAAAGCGAGCCTCGATTGCGGCAAATTTCTTCATTATGAAAGCGGTCAAGCACCGCAAATACAATGACTAGTTTTGCTAACCCCTAGCGATCACGTGATAGGTGTCGTAAATGCGATACATAAGAATTCCTAAGATCTGATCACGACCCCAGCCTTGCAAATGTGGAGCACCACTGGTGAGAGCACCAATGTTGTTTTTGATCAAATGCTAAGAATGGGACCTCAAGGTTCTTTTTGATCCCTGTGACAAACAAACCATATATGAAACCATAGTAATTTTAACGTTTTGGAATCAACAGAACCATAAAAATATGTGTACGAGGTCTCCTTGACCCGATACTTGCTAAGGGTCCATTTTTAACTAAAAACACCAAAATTCCCTTGGGGTTAATGTAAAATAAAAGAGACCTCCTTATAACCAAAAACAACCTCCCAAATCCAGCAACATTATTGGAATTTTAATCTGGGCACTGTAAATATGTATATTGACAAAAGTCAACCATTCTTATTAAATTCTGACTTTATCTTATCAAACCACTCAAAGTCACCACGAATAATCTAGAACATAAAATGAAGTTCCAAGTAGAACAAAATCAACATTCTTGGAGATGATGAAGCTGATGGCACTAATGGATTTCCGTTTTGAGGTACCAACCTCCAACTAACCCCTAGAGTTCCACACTCACACTTTAAAGATACAAAAACTAAATTTCTTAAACTATCTCAAATCCCTTTTCTGATCCCAAACCAACCATAACTTAGTTTATCAAAATGCAACTATAAGATGGGGGAAAATGGTAAAATAAATTGAAAAACAAAAATTATTTCCTCCTCGAACATATGATAAGAATGAAGTAATGGCTCAACCTAGAGCCTGAAGCATAACTTGTAAAGCCTGTTTTCATTTTGCAAGTGAACTTCTTAAAACGGAACTACCATAATACAACACAAGTCCAAATTTTTTAGCCAAAATTGAGAATTAATACATCATGGATAGCCAATGGCAACCACAACTTCAATAAAACTGGTGTATTACCACAACTTTGTGATGAACGATACAGCCAAGGTCACTCTATAGATTCAAACTGAGTTACAAAATATCTAAACCATTGGGAAATCCTCAAATTGAATTATTTCCTCAACCCAACCTAAATTTCTAAGCCAATACCACTCGGAATCGAACACAGAGTTGAAGATCAACTATCACTCATCCTCAAAGTGAAACCATCGTGGATGACTCGCATATATTAGTGATATCCTTCGTCATAATCATTTGTGGTATTTAACTGCATAATCCAATCTCAAAGTAACCACTCTAATTAAAGAGAAACCCAATTAGTCTAGTCGTATTATGCATCCAACGAACAATGCACTATGGCACACAAAAATGCTAATAACCCCTTGTTTAGGACTGAAAAATCTGTACCCATTTACCATTTTGGTATCAAGAACAACTCCGACCAACTTTGTTTAGATACTTGTTGAGTTTCATAAGAGATGCTTACCCATTAGCTACATATAGAACGGTAACATGCCATAACAATAAATAAATGACTCACCAACATATACAATAACTAAAAATAATGGATTGTTGGTACAACTAACACCCTAAGTGATCATGCAACTGGATTGAGACATTACATGGACCAAACATCAAGTTTGTCTCCTCGGATAGGTAATCTTACCACTACAAACACTTTGATGAATCTCTACCTCAATTTAGTCATAGGTGCTTTCTGAAGAATATGCAACTAGTAGCTCAAATATCCAAATACCAATTCCCTCAAGGTGACCAGACAAAACTGGATGACATATAGTTACAATTCATTCCTGTACCCATATCGATCAGACTGCTTGTGCTGTAGAACTTCAATATTTCAAGATACCTTTCATATCCTTTCCATTGAAACACTTTTCCAAAAAATTCAATGAAAATTTTCCCAAATAATAACATGATATAATTATCCAAAAACATCCATACACGAATTTCCCAGTTTCAAAACCACAAGTAAAATAAAATATCCCATCACCTTTCCAAATTATCCAAGGTGTCAACGCAACTCGACCCATGTCTTTTTTTCCACACAAAACCAAGGTTATTCTATGATTAAAAAACTGAACCGATAAGACTCCTTTTTTAGATGAGGTTCAAATAGAGAAATAAAAAAATAAAAAAACTTGAAGCTTTTAAATATTGAAATACCAATCCTTAGCAAGATAATACAATCAGTAAGGATGAAATAAAGGAAGTACTCCCTACTAGATCCTATTAGTAAGCAATTACACCTTCTAACCATATAAACAACTTCACAAACTTATATTCCACATGATAACTAAACACCTTACTAAAAAAGTAAGTTAAAAATGTAACTCATCAATAGTTTGAAACTTCCCATTTTGAACTCTAAATGAGGTTAAGACAAATACGAAGATTGAAGAACTATACATATCAATTTACTAAACATTGACAGTCACACTAGAGATACCCTTAGTCCCAAACACCAAAATACAGTGGCGGCAACTGAACCACTTTGGAAAGTATAGAAATACCCTAAAAGTGGTCTAGTTATTAACCAAAGCATGATGACAGAAGTATCACTCTAGCAATGATCTTACACAACCTTCAATACCAAAACATAGCCCCACCATTCACCTTTCACCTTTTACGAAAATCGGAAATTCATTTCACATCCCACTACCACTTTTGTTCTACCGTACCTAAAAGAATCAAAACATCTCGATCACTAACCCTCAACGAGATTGTATCATAGGATTGGTTCACCCGATCCACCACTAAAAAATCACCCATAAAGTAGAAACATGACTAGAAACCAGTAAAAACTATATATCACATCAAAACCCTAGTATGGAGTTCACCAGAACATAAAGAGAAGTACATCTACGCTTAAACAATGATAAGATAAGGTAATGGAACACCGAGGAAACACCAAATAGTGAGAGAAACTACCAACACTACTAGTGTATTACAACCATTACCAAACACAGACCTACAAATATGGAAGAAACCCAGTGATGGTTAAATTCTGCTACATCCTTTGTCATACTATATAACTAATAGACTATTCTAAGGAAATCTAAAATATTAATGTAATCAATCTACTATTTTAAATCAACTATGAGTGCTGACAGTTCTATCCAATACATAATGCCCATATACAGACAAATACAATGGGAGAGAATATATACAAACCAAAAAGTAAGATGTCCCATAATCTGTAATTAACCCAGTGGTCATTTATGATAAATACATGATATTTCACATTCTAGAGTGTTTCAGTAGCTGCCCTAAGTCATTTATGACTTACTAGGACCAGTAGTTCGGATCCATGGTGGCTCGGCTGAGAAATATCTTAATTTACCTATTTTAGAGCCTAAAACAAAGTACTCATTAACCAAAGTCAACTTTCCTTCAATACAAGCTCATAATTATATTTGCAAAGTTTAGTTAGCCTCTAGAATGCCAAACAAACTCAAGTTTGACCTTAATTTTGTGTTTCAAAGATTTTGTTTGCAATTTATATTTATTTGTGAATTTTAGTTAAGTTTAAGGCCTAAATTGGAGCTTGGATGGTATTTTAGTAATAGGAGTGTTGAATTGACATTCTAACACTTCCATCAGCTTTGGAATGGTGATTTCAAGCTTGTTGAGGTGTTGCTTTGTTTTTCGGACTTGTTGTGGTATTTTTGAGGTATTGGTGGGAATTTTATGATTTTAAGTCTAAGGGTTGATATGGTCAAAATTTTCCTTAAACGACCTTGGATTTTGATTTTGACTTTTCTATTGAGTATGGAATGTCATTTTTGAAGTGTGTGCATAACTTATTCACATAAATTGGACTCTAAATGCATTTTAAGTGGTAATTCGGAGCATTTTCTTCTTTTTTATTCTACTATTAAAACTTGCAACTGGTGCAGGTGGCTCCTTCATCATGATCGCGGAGCTAATCCATGTGATCGTGATTCAGTTATCTAGTACACTTCATAATCATGAAGTATATTCACGCGATTATGATGCCCATTAACAGTACCGTAGGTGATCGCGACCCTTGATAACATGATTGTGATGCATTAATTACTTGACATTTTTATAAAATCCTTGCCCAACCCTCAAATCTATTATTCAAAAAACCTTTATGTTTTATCCTGTTCTTGTGCAAAAAACTCATTTGAAACCTTAATCCAAGGCTGAAAGAAACCGCAAGTGTTACCCTTCGATTTCCACGCGATTTAGGTAAGTTTTTCTTTGGTTTGATACTCGAACTTCTTAGTTTCTTTCATTAATTGCCCCAAGTGGTGTAGTTGATGAAATCATGTCATAATACATATATTATTGAATAATTCTTCATTCTTTAAGCATATTTTGCTCCGTAGTATCATTAATTCATTGAATTCAAGCACTTAGTCCCATAAAGATTGCATCTTTGGTTCTGTTGTAGTCAAATATGTATGGGATGATTTGGAGCCCTTTTGACACCCGTATTGTGCTAAATTTTAGAGCACGATTTCCTAGTAACGATGGGAACCCCATAGAGAAGTTTATTTTTAGTTCCGACAAGCGAGCCCGGCCTGCCTATTTTATGCTTGCTTTAGGCCCAGTTTGAAACTTAGCATAATTTATATCGTTAGACTCATATTGATATATGGAATTCTATATCACAAGTTTTAGAACAATTGAAGTTCATTAGATATCAGG
>JBDJHY010168730.1:0-12388 GCA_039654485.1 Withania somnifera | reverse complement strand
TACGCTATTTCAAGCTTCGTACATAATTCATTGGGTATTCAAGTATGCTTCTTGAGGATACCACTGGAATCCAGGTAGGCCACAATCTACTTTATTCAGACTAGGTATTAGTAAAGTATATATATGGTAAAGCATCAGCTCGGGGCTGGGATTACTAGTCGGGCCTGATATGCTTATTCTTCCAGCCTATGGCCTACTTAGCTGGCTTGTATCTTGGTTACTTACCCTCGGGATGTATTGCCCTACCTGAGTGTTTAACGCTGAGTCTTGAACATACTATGATTGGGAAGGAGTATAACCTTTGGTGTGTATTCAACGACAACTCTGGAACATAGTATGGTTGTGAAGGAGTATAACCTTTTGTATGCATTTTTCATAAGTTGACTCTAGAATGTAGATTAGTTAGGAGAGGATTATACTAGTGGTTAGAGCTTAGTAGTTATCCCCTGATTTAGGTTGGTGGCTTTAGAACCAATCTAGGTAGGATAATTATTCTGTGTTCTACCTGAGATGTTGCATATGATTATGGCATGTGTGGCCTTTTGTACATAGATAGTAGATACGAGTTTGATGGATAGTTAACAAGCATATGTAATGACATTACCTTGATTGATAGTTAGTATCCCTATCTGATAATATTGCATCCTAGCCTGGTGCGATCCTGGAAGTGAATTTTATTGGACTGAGCTATGATAGCTCCGTGTTTTCTGCTATATGGGGTGTACTAGGCCCTCAAAAACCCTCTGGGAAGTTATGGCATCTTTAGTGTGATTTCTCATGGCTCATGACCGTAGTTAGGCTAGGAAAGGGTGCATTTTATACTAGGTCTTAGCAACCATCCTCTAAATTCCTGATAATGGCCCTAGACCAGTTTAGTTTATTGATTGGTTCTGTGCAACGAGCATACATTAAACTTTTTAAAAGGTAACTTGATTTTGAAAGAGTAATAATCAAAAATTAATTTCTTATATATTTGAACCTTCCACGATTGTGCTCGTGAGAAGTATGGAGCTATTTTATTAGATCACCTGAGGCTATTTTCTCACTTTCACTGTGAAGTGGATTTTTTCCTACATGGCTATACTTGAGTTTCTACTGAGATATAATATACGGGTTGAGCCCGAGTTTTGGCCTTTTGTCCCTGATGACTATGGAATTAAATGGCTTTTTACGAGGATTTTGTACGTGGATTAGATCCCTCTATGGACCCTCTCACACTGGGTGGCTATGTGTGAGATATTATTACTAGGTAGAAGTTACAGCCCGAGAGAATATACAGGGAAGCTTTCGTTAGTCCGCTCATGATAGAGTCATTACCGAGGGTGTGTACGGGCACTTATTTACTTATTATGTAGTTCGATTCATCCATGAATACTTCTTGACTCGGGAGTATCCCAAAGAGGGAGCATGCCAATACTTATTTATGTGGTAGGCTCAAGTCCTCTGTAGGTCTCTCTTGATTTAGGAGTATACCAGAGAGGTATCATGTCTGCACTTATTTACTTTTCCAGCACCCTTTTGTATTGCATCTCTATGCTTTGACTTGTACTTTTCAAGACATACGGGGGGAGTACCTATTGGGTTACTTGGTTGCTTGATTGTACCTATCGGTTGAATATGGTGCCGGTTAGGTTTGTTTGCTAGTAGACCTTGTTTGTTACCTTTTGTCTCTGATAGGTACTATTTTGTGTACTTGTTGTAATTTCTGGTAGATTAGCTTATTGATGATTTGGTATTCTCTTATTGGTCCTTCTTGTGTTGGTCAAGTTGCAGCTCCAGGTATTGGTCGCGTTTAGTCATGATTTTCTAGTGGCCCAGGTTTTATTGGATACTCTGATAGTGACTTTCCTTAGTACTTTTTAGCTGATAGTTGACCCCTTCACTACACTTACTAGCTATTACTTCAGTTACCCCATTTTTTATACATTATATGCCACTTGCCTTATTTTCTTTTGATCGTCTTTTACCTTGTTTATGCTTACTTTTTCCCGGTTGGCCTATGATGCCTACTAGGTACCCATTATTTTTGGTACTCATGCTACACTTTTGCATCTTTTCTTATGCAGGTCTTAGTGTGAGTTATTTGGAAGGACGCGATCGTGCGAGCTACCTGGGTGTTGTTCAGGAGGTACGGTGAGCAGTTGGCGTTCATGCTGACCGGTATTCCTTCTGTCTCTACAGTTGTTCTACTTGGAGTCTAGATAGGTATTTTGTAGTTTTCCTCATTGTGGGTTGTACTTGTACCTTTTCTATATATAGATGCTCTACAGCCATGATACCAGGTTCTGGGGAATCAATCTCGGTTGTGTATGTTCATGTTCTATTTTTGTTCCTTCTTTTCATCCCCCTTCTATTTTTCTTTGGTTCTTGAAATTGGTCCATTGCTTTATGCTCTGGGCCTAGATTAGGCTTGTCTACAGGTGGGATGTTGACACCATCCCAACTTGATTTTTGGGTCGTGACAATCTTAGTAAGATATTTGAGTTGTTTGGCTAGTTTAGCTTGTAGATGTTGTGAGTTAGTGGATTTGGGCCTTATGTTGATAAGTGGCCTTAATGATTTTATCGGTTGTGGGTAGGTTAACCTGTTCTCCCTAGATTGTAGGTTTTTGTATTTTTGTTATACCATAGCTGTGACTAGTGTACTTTTGGTAAGGGGATAGGGTTCCTTAGGCCCTTGCTGATTGAGATTAGCTTTATGTTTAGGTTAGGCAGTTATTCCCTCGGGGGTGCTTATTAGCATTGTATATTCAAGATTTCTTCATTCTTGGGGGCAGATACCCTATTATCCTGTAGTGATCTTGCCCAACAACAAGTTATTCGGTATCTCTAGGTTATGACCCTCGTTATTCATGACTTTTATTGATTGGTTCTAAAGAACCAGAGTAGGTAGCTCTTGTGAGTAAATGGATCACTTCCTCTGTTCAATTTTCTTCGATTTTGGTTTGGTTTCCAAAGAGTTATCTTTATCCTTCGTATATGTCAGGCTTAAATGGTGGTTTGGCTATTACCTCTTGGGTTTCCTCGATCGTGTTTATGAGTGGTTAGTCTTTGTACTTGTATGCATGTAACTATTATGGTAGGTGGTAGTACTCCTTTAGTGGTGGATCAAGGTTGTGGTATCCTAGAGGACTTTGTATGTCCAGTTATATGATGCATTTCCAGTCTTAGTTAGTTGATACGACCATGCAGGCTTGGTCCTCGTGAGTGGATACTAGTTTGGTTTATTTTGTAATTCTTGTGTTTGTACTAGTGATTAGGTTATACTAGGTTTATGCTTTAGTTTTTTGAGTGTGTTCTTTGTATGAAAGTCGGGAGACTCTTAGGTTCTGAGTTATGGTCACTTAACTTCAGAAAGTTATGAGTAGATGGAATTCATCCATGTTCTTAGTTTGTAATGATGACTGGTTGTAGGTATTTGGCTTTTGGATAGCGCAATGGCTTGGTATGTTACACTATTTTGATATAAGATGATGACAACTGAGCTTACAATCGTGATCCGAGGTTATTATCAGTATGTGAGTAGAATAATAGAGTACCCTGGGATGATCGTTTCCTTGTGTTTTAGATGTCTTGTCTATTAATTTCAGGATTGGTGGGTTGATTTTGATGATTGAGGTTCAGATAGCCATTCTGATTTCAGTCCCTAGTTCATAAGTAAAGTTGGTGTTGCTGGCAAGGACAACCGCCAGTTGTGGTGTTTGGTATATTAGCTTATCGATTGGTACCAGTTTTTTTTAAATTCTTGAGTTCGTGATGTTGTTGGTCGATCGTATCCGAGGAGCTTGTCGTCTTGGGATCTCTCATGTGGGTTTTCATTAGATTTTAATAGTATCTTATGAATATGCATTGGTTCTTGCAGTTCGAAAGTTGGTTGTTGATTCAGACATCCTTCGCGAGGACATTGTACAAGATATTCCATACAACTGCGCATATAGGAGATGTGCAGAGAGTCTTTCTACCTTTATGTTCGAGAGGTTTTTTTCTTATATAAGATCCAGATTTTATCATTCCAGACAGAGGCACCCGATTCACTCTTTGGTTTGCTGAGGATAGTATGGTATTGATTTTCCATCCACATAGTGACATCCAGTCCAAGCGGATTATTTGGGATCCTCAAGATATATTACGAGCCTGTGTCCTTGATTTTGGTAATTATTGGGGTTAACATTTGGCCTTAATAAAGCTTCATAGGATGATAATATTTATTCTATTGTTCAGATAGTGCAATTCGGTGTTTGTTTCCCGATGCTTAAACTGCTAACAAGTGAAGTTCAAGCACCATAGACCAGGTGGCATGTTGCAGTGATTCCCTATTCCTGAGTGGAAGTGGTAAAGGATTACTATGTATTTTGTTTCTAGACTCCTTCGTACTTCCAAGGGTCCTAATTGAATGTGGGTCATCATGGATCGATTGACCAAATTTGCTTACTTCTTATCGACTTTATCTTCTTGGGGTGATGAGAGACTTGTTGTCTTATATGTTAGGGAGATCCTTCATCTACATGGGATGCCCGTTTCTATTATATCATATAGGGGTACGCAGTTTTATTCACGGTTCTGGAGGACTGTGCAGCGTGAGATGAGTACAAAGGTAGTTTTTAAGTATGGCTTCTAACCCACAGACAGATAGGCAGTCTGCACGGACCATTCAGGTACTCCAGGATATGTTTTGGGCTTGTGTTTTGAATTCAGTAGTAGCTGGCTTCATCTAGCTTTAGCATAGCTCTCCTACAATAATAACTACCATTCCAGCATCCAGATAGAACGATTCAAGGCTTTGTATGATTGGTGTTCCAAATCACTGATGGATCGGTATAATTGCATTGGATTACTAAAAATCTATATAAGTTAAAATTACTAAAAAGTCATGTTTTTCAGTTAATAGAGAAACTAAATTATTATCTTTGATCCACACTGATTTGGGTGATTTAAAATAGACTATGACTAGAGGTGGAAGAAGATATCATGTGACTTGTATTGATGATTTTCTAGGTTTACTAAGTTATATTTTCTTGGTAATAAAGATAATATGTTTGATGCTTTTATTTCTTATAAAGCTGAATCTGAAAATCATCTTAGTAGAAAAATCAAAAGAATTCGATTTGACAGAGGTGGAAAATATATATATTTTATTATTTTTGTGAAAAAAAGAAATTATTCATGAAGTAACTTCGCCTTATTCACACAAGTCTAATGGAGTAGCTAAAAAGAAAAATAGAACTTTGAAAGAAATGATGAACTCTAAATTAATTAGTTCTAATGCTCCTGATAATTTGCAGGGTGAAGCTATCTTATCTGCATGTCACTTACAAATTAGAATTCCTCATAAAAGAACTAGCAAAACTCCTCATGAATTGTGGAAAGGTTATATACCTAATTTGAAATATTTAAAAGTGTACAAGTGTATGGATAAAGCTCTTTTGCCTGAACCTTAAAAGGAAAAATGGTTCTAAAACAGCTGATTGCATGCTTATTGGATATGCTGAACATAGTGCTGCGTAGATTTCTAGTTTTAAAAAAATGAAATGCTTGATAGCAATACTATTACTGAGATAAAGAATGTTGAATTCTTTGAACATATTTTTCTACTGTGTGATAAAATTTCTCATGAACCTTTTGAAAGAGAAAATGAGACTACCTCTAATATTGAGGAATTGAGTAGAAGTAAAAGGCCTAGAAAATAATATTTTTCTTACGGAAATAAATTTCAAACTTTTATTGTTGACAGTGAACCATCTACTTATTTTGAAGTTATATCTTCTTGTGATGCTAAATTTTGGAAAGAGACAATAAAAAGTAAAATTGATTCTATTATGAAAAATAATATATGGGTTAATTGATTTACCTCCTGGTGCAAAAACCTATTGATTGTAAGTGAGTTTTCACAAAACATTATGTTGAGAGAATTCTAAAAAAGTTTGAATGTTGGGTAGTAAATCCAGTAGCCACTTCTTATAATGCTAACTCTCAATTGAAAAAGTATAATAGTGACCCAATTGTTTAGTCTAAATATGCACAGATTATTAGGAGTCTGATGCATTTGATGAATTTTACTAGGCCTGATGTAGCCTATGTTGTGTGTGACTGAGTACATATACTCATAATCCCAATAAAGAGCATTGGTCTACAATAATAAACTGATGAAATATTTGAGAGAAACCACAAATTATGGTATTATGTATAGTGGATTTCCTTCTACTTTAGAAGGGATTGTGATGCAAACTGGATATCTGATTCAGATGAGACTAAATCCACTAGTGGTTATGTGTTTACCTTTTGTGATGGTGCAATATCGTGGAAATTAGCTAAACAAATAATCATTGCTAGATCGACTATGGAGTCAAAGTTTGTAGCCCTGGAGCTGACAGATTTTGAGGCTGAGTGGCTAAGAAATTTCTTAGCTAATATCCTTTGATAAAGGATGAATTTCTTCCAATATCTATTCATTGTGACTATCAAGCCGGAATTGCTATTGCGAAGAATAAATCTTATAATTGTAAGAGTAGACATATAAAGTTAAGACATGATGTCATTAAGCAGCTGCTAAGAGATTGAATAATTTCCATTAACTATGTGAAGTCAGAATAGAATTCGGATTGACTTAACATGTGGGAAGAAAATTAATTCTTCAAACTTCAAAAGGAAAGGGGTTAAAGTCAACTTGATTGTCAATAAATATGGTAACCCAGCCTATGTGATTGGAGATCCCATGAAGTAAGTTCATATGGGTAATAACAAGTTGACATTGATACTGCACACTAACTGAGAGTGCTTGAATTGCTCCTATAGATGAGGAAAGAGTTGTTAATTCTTAATAAATTCATAGTCCTTATGGATGGTGTATTTAAAACAATGTACACTTGATGAGTTAACTCTATGGGAAGTGAAGTGAAGCTGCTTCAATGAGACTTTGGCCTAGTTTCTAGAGCTCTCATGAATAACCAGACGCGCCCATGGCCTATTGGTGCAAAACCACATTAAACAGTAAAATTACGGCCAAAATGTGATTGATAAAGTCACTAGCTTACAGTAAGAATTAATGGTTTATAGAAATATTATATTTCACCATTAATTCTGTAAGTTAAATTTTATCGATCTAATTTTGGTTCATAGTCCAGAAGACATCACACCTATTACATTTTGTTCATGCAAATCCAACAAGTTAAACTTGTTATCCTATAAATTCTTTTGAAATAAGTGGAGTATTGTAAGTAAATATTAATTTATTTTAAAAATAATTTATTTTAAGAAATATTTTATAGTCAAATATAAAGTGTATTTGTGAAGACAATTTCTCATTTTCTGAAAAAATGGCTAAATACTTGGAGGAAAAGAAAATGTGACTAATGTGTAGCCACTTAATGACCAAATATACTTAGTGACCAACTAAACTTTGTGGGCAAGTATACTTAGTGACCAAGTATACTTTGTGGCTAAGTATACTTAATGTCCAAGTACCACTCACCCTTATAAATAGCTTTTCAAATGCAATACATCTTACTTCTTACTCCAATATTCAATCTTTACATATCTCTCTTCCCCTCACATCTTTATAATCCTCTAGTTTAACTTGCTAGTTTGTATTAATAATTTAGCTAATTTCCATTTTCTCTATTTAATTAGAGAAGACTTGTTCAATCCTGGTGAAACATTTCATGATGATGAAGTAGTATTATTTACTTATTCTAAATACTATATATGATATTCATTTACTAAGCTTATACGCAGCTATTATTAATTTTTGATTTACTTTCAGTATTATTACTTTGCTAACAAGTAATTATATTATTGTAGTGACACTTATTAATTCCAGTATTATCATTTTACTAATAAGAAAAATATTATTATTGTGTTTTAACCTTATTTTCTCAATACTTGCATCACTCCAATGGTTCTTTAAGGCGACCAAAATGGACAACAAGCTCGTTGGACATTTTGGCGATGGTCCTTATATCGCCAAGCATATTGGCGAGTTGCCAAAATGACTAGAATTGATCTTCTTTTTCCTTGACTTTTAGTTGTCACCCGCACATGAGTTTGATAAAGTTGGCTCTTGAAAGTATTCTTACCAGTCCTTTCTTATGCCTTCAAAGTATGTACAACTCCAAGCGTTGATACTAGTATGAATGGTGTTGGTTATGCTCGTATCAGCAAGGCTAACGTCTAATATCAACCTATTTTCCTCACTCAAAATCCCCCACCTATACCACAAATTGTGTCTAAATTTTAGTTGAAATTCTGGAGAAGAAAACCATAATCTATTTCTTCATCAAAATTAGAAAATTTTGAAAAATATTATTTTTCCTCAAGGCTATGCACTCAAGCTCAAGTTGATTTAACAGGATTCCATGTCATTAAGATGTGTTCAAATGGTATATTTTGAGTATAATTCAAGTGTTCAAAAGGTTGAACCCATTATTGAAGTGTCTAAATGTAATATTCAAACAAGTTCAGGGGGCTACCTATGTATTTGGCCTTTAGTCTTCGTCATTCCTTGATCAGTACCATATATTTTAACTTTAGGTCATAACCAATATCATAAAAAATTATTTATCATATCACATATATCTTAATGTAAACTCCAACAAGCTTTAAATAGTACTTGTGTATAATTCATTACAGATGGTATTATAATAGAAAAGTTCATAAATGTAAATTTTGCAGATGACATTTATTAAAAGATACTTGTCTAAGGGACTCTTGAGATGCTATAGTAGCAAGTCATTTTAATATTGTAGTTGTTTTTTCCTATGTAGGTACCCAAACTTGTCAACGCCTACACGAATGCCTTACAAACTCAACCAAGATAACACTATTGAAGTTTACCACCAAAAAGCATTAAAAGCTGAAGATTTTTAAAAATAGTTTAAACAAACTTTTATGTAAATTCAAATGTATGATGAGAGAATCAATCATAATAGTTTCTCCAAAACAAAATACAACTAGATACTCTAAAAATAGGATATAATAGATGTACCATAGAAAAAAATTCACACAGTTACAATCTATATTGTTCAAATCTTCAAAAATATCAATGGGTGAATATCGAATTTTCCAAATATAATATATTTTTTGAGAATCCAACACAGGTGCAACACCAAAAGTGAAGAGTTCGACACAATATAGGTTACAATAAAAGTTTAAGCATATTCATGTTTCTAGACCCAGTTAATGATTCAAATTAACAAGGTTAAGTTTGCAGCATTGAGGTAATTGCAAATCTTATTCATCATCATCAGTAGCATATCAAATAGTAACATTCCAATCAACATTGATGTGAATAAATTTCACTAAGCTTTCAGCATTTGGAAAAGAGAAATTATTAGTGTCATATTAGAGAGGATTGAAAACTTACTATATAAGGTAAATATCACTAAAAAGAGTGAGCTAAAACAAAATGAAAGATTGAACAAATACATTACTCAGATGGACATTTATCTACTAAAATTTTCAGCTCCAAGCCTTCATTTTGACCTTCTTATAATATTATAGCTTATCAATATTCAATTATAGAGAAGTACTCTTCAATAATACTTTGCAGTTTCTTCTCCATGCACACCTGAAAAACTTTTGTTGATTTTGAGTTATTCAAACATTTCGAACTCTGTTGCTGTTTTTCTTACAACTGAATATTTAGGCAAAAATATTCTCTACTATTATTAATTTGTGCTACCTAACTTCTTCTATTTTTATTTATGTTTACCCTCAAATTCTTTTTCTAAAACTCGCTTCTGTAAATATTATCTTCCTCTTTCTCATATATATAAGTTCCTTCAGCTAACATTGAAATAAAAAAACTCAAACCTTGAATAGTAGAATCTAGAAATTTAATGAAAACTTCGCTTCTTTGAAGACACTCATCAAACATCTATTACACAAATGCAAATAAAAAAGAAGCAAAAATTAGAAGGATAATGAAAAGAAATTTCTTCAAAGAAATTTATCCAACACCTAATCTATAAATTCTTTTAGTTGATGAGTTATCATACCTAAGTTTTGTCTAACAAAGAATGAATCGAACTCGATATTCAATTGAGAGCATCCAATATTGTACTCTACAAAATCAAATTATATGAGCATACACAAAATTCAGCAAAAATATTTAAATAGGAGAGAAAAGTAATGTACAATGATTGAAGTCCCATGATAGACAAAAGACATATGAAAAAAAATAAAAGAATATTAATAAAAGTATGCAAAAGTAACCCTATAGTCTTTCTTACCCCAAAAAAAAAACTTTTTTGAAGATTTAAAGCGACGTAGGTGCTAGCGAATAACAATTATTGCATCACAAAATTAAAGTCAAGGCTCTCCCTCTCTTGATGGAGAATCTTGATTGACTGACATTAAGAACTGATTCGGAGCTTACCTGAACTAATTGATAACAAGAGTTACTGGAGTAACAAAATTTTAAAAACCAAAAAAAATAGAATAAATTTCTAAAACTCCGCATTTCAAATGTTTTAAATGAAAATCCAAAGCCCTTCATCAAAATTATTTGTGAAAAGATGTTAGTCAAGAAATGTTATTTAACAGTTGATGACATATGAATATAATTAATTACGAATTTATCCTTGGTCGTACTAAGGGCTTTCACTTATTAATTGGTAGAAAAAGAATACTTTGGGATGAAAATGACTCTTTTAATTTTTGTGGGTTTTTACTTTCAAACTACCAACAGGACAATATGGATAATAAAACATTAAATTGTTAAGAGCTATTAAAAGGTAAAACAACAATAACATACATTACCTAGTAATCTCATAAGTAGGGTTTTAAAATGGTAATGTTTATTTATATTTTATTTCTATTTTGAGAGATAAAAAGGTTGTGTTCGATAGATGATTGACACAAGTAAAAATATTTCAAAAAGAAAATAATGAGAGAAAAGAAGGTAAAACAAAATGGTAAAAGAAACATGACAAAGCATAATAAAAAGGGAACATTCACTATAACAATATAATATGATAATAGAGATGCAAGAAACACTAAATAGTGACATAAATAGAAGGAAAAAAGGTCAAATGTACCCCTCTACTTTAAAAAGTTGGCCAGTTTTTCCTTTGGTCGTGCTTTGACCGTCATCAAAATTCTCATTTGTACCCTTTCTTTACCAGAAATCCCTAAATTAAATCAAATTATCCATTTAAAGAAAAATAATCATTAACCAACCTACCCACCCCAACTCAATCATAATCCTATTAGTGGAGACCTCATCCCATATCAAACAAGATCTTCTTCATAGTCTTGGATCAGATCATAAGCCTATCATGTCCTAATCTATTGATCTAAACTTCAAAAAATGATACCCCAAAGGCCTAAATTTGAATAAAGATGGTTGGGAATGGAAGGTTTCAAAGACAAAGTCAAAGATTGGCGGATTTCATTCGAAGTAAGGAGCAACTTTATTTATTTTGGCCACAGAAATTGAAGTTGCTACAAAAAAATTAAAGGAGTGGGGAATGAAAATTAGAAAAAACTGAAAGTGGAGAAAAGATAATATATTAAGTAAGATTCTAGTCCTGAAGAGATTCAGGAGCAGAGATTTCTCTTTAAAAATGATCTCCTTCAAAAAGCTTTACTGACAATAGAATTTGAGGAAGTTGCTATGTCTCATTATATTCATCGTTCTTTACTTCTTCAATCTGGTCTACAAGTTGTATATAGTGTGCAAAGGTTCTATTATCTATGTCTTTCTTTTTTTTCTCCCTTACTTCTCAGCTTAATTAAGGTTAAAAATCGGGTCGGGTCGGGTTGGGTTGGTCGGTTAGTCAATATTTTGAAATGGATAATTTGATCTAATTTGGAGATTTTTGTTAAAGGAAGGATATAACTAAGAACTTTGGTGACAGGGAGGGCAAATTTGACCCCACGAAGGGTAAAGTTGATTAATATTTGAAAGTAGAGTTGTAAATTTGGCGCCTTTACCTAAATAAAATAACAAAAAACCAGAATAATACTACAAATATTAATCTGAAGGAACTAATCAATGCAAATTCTCAACTATCTAACCCTCTACCCTAATTCGTGTCCACCATGACATACTATGTAAGGTCATATCTTACGTGAAACTAAAAGAAACATGACCAAGCATAATAAAAAAAGACATTCACTATAACAATATAATATGATAACAGAAATGCAAGAAACATTAAATAATGACATAAACAGAATAATAAAGAACTCCTAGAGTAATACTACAATTACTAGTATGAAGGAATAAGTGATGCAACTCTCAACTATCTTAACTAACCCTCTACCCTAATTCGTATTCGCCATGACATACTATCTAAGGTCATATCATTGACTAGGTGAAACTGCACCATGTTCTATGTAATCCTTCTCTCAATGTCTCGTTGAGCTATCCCTACCTCCTGTATAATCAT
>JBDJHY010168719.1:0-12389 GCA_039654485.1 Withania somnifera | reverse complement strand
GAATCTCCGATCTGGAAAGAATCCGAACGAACAACACTCTATAAATCACGAAGGGAAACCTGTACTTGAATCTACACAAGGGCAAGTGTAGTATGAGTACAAGTCGCTGAAGCAACCCGTACTCAATAGGATCGAGGGCCCTAAGAAGATAACTGAGGCACCAGCCTGAGTACCTACTCCAGCTACTATGATAGAGGTTCCACCCATTCCTGCAACAAATATTACAATACCTACTGCAGCACAAACAACATCATCTATATGCACACCTACTACAACACCGTCTCTAGATATTCGAAGCGTGCTATGGCAGCTATTTATTGCCTATGGAGGCCCTCCTACAGATGGGACATAGCCAGATGTCCCAGTAGCTCCTATTCAGGTTTTTCCAGTACCAACCGTTGCTTTTGCTATTAAGCATTATTCAACTATGTCATACACGGAACAGAAGCTTTTGACTCAGTTTTTGAGGTTGGATCCCCCTAGATTCACTGGAGCACCGGGGGAGGATGCCCGCAAATTTATAGTTGAGTATGAAGAGAGGTTAACCAATATAGGAGTGTTACAGAACTATGGCATGGCCTTCACCACCTATCAAATGCATGGTACAGTAAATTAATAGTGGCGGGTATTCTTAGTTTGCAGACCCGCTGATTCATCACAACTAACTTGGGTTGAATTCTATGAGGTATTTATAAGGAAGTTCATTTCTAAGGCTGAGAGAGAGAGAGAGAGCTCCTGAGGGAAGAGTTCCAGAATTTAGAGCAGGGAGCCATGTGTTTGGTGAAGTAAGAGGCTAGATTCCATCAGCTATCAGTTTACGGGGTTGAGTTTATGCCTTTATAGACGGAGAGAGTCCGTCGATTTTCTTACGGGTTGAGAGATAGGCTCCTTAAGGTGGTAGCATTATTGGTTTTTGACAGTCATCCATTCTAAGTCATAGTAGATCATGCAAATTCAATGGAAGCCCTCTATCATAAGACACGTCAGTATAATGAAAAGAGGCCAAGGCATCAAGGAGGTTATAGTGGGTCCCATTCAAGAGGCTGTGGGCAGTCTTATCAGCCGCAGGGATAGTCTCATAGGCTAGTGCAGGCATTACTACAGGTTTTATCTCTGTAGCCTGCACAGTTTTCCAGAGGGGTTGGTTCATCGCAGTAGAGTGGACATATGGGTTCTGGTAGAGGAGCCCGATAGAGTGGCCTATCTGGGCTATGTTATGAGTGTGGACTACTCTAATAGCTACATATTATGATATATTTTGTCCTTAGAAGGGAGCTTTTCAGCCTGCTCCAATAGCTAAACAGCTAGTGAAAGCAGTGCCTCCACCAGTTGAAGGTGGGGCATAGGGTGGTCATAGAGATGGTGGCCAGTGTGGTAGATGCGGTGGTCATGGTGGTGGTTGACATAGCAGTGATCGCCAACTTTATACAGTTCCTTCTTGAACTGAGGATGTGACCTCAGGTGCGGTGATTACATGTTTGATTTTTGTGTGTTCCTTACCTGCGTCAGCTTTATTTGACCTTTGGTCTACATGTTCTTATGTGTTGTCTTATTTTTCGCCCCATTTGGGGTTACCCATTGATATGATATCTGTGTTTATGCATGTTACTACCCCGGTAGGGGATTCTTTAGTGGTGGATTGGATAATCTGATCATGTATGATATTTGTTGGAGGATTAGATACATGGGCTGACTTGATGTTACTAGACATGGTAGACTTTGATTTTATTTTTAGTATGGGTTGGTCGTCTACACATCGTGCAATTTTTGATTGTTATACCAAGATTGTCACCTTAGCGATACCAAGTTCACCCCCAGTCATGTGGCAGGATTCAAGTAGTCATGCACCGACAGACTTTATTTCATGCCTTTAGGCTAGGAGACTAGTAAGGAGGGGGTGTTTGGCATATTTGGAATCATGATATTCAGGTTGACACCCGTACTCTTGAGTTTATTCCTATTGTTTCTGAGTTTCTTGATGTATTTCTGACTGAACTACTAGGATTAACACCAGAGTGAGATATTGATTTTTCTCTTGACTTAGAGTCGGGCACTAAACCCATTTCTATTGCTCCTTATCGTATGGCTCTTGCTGATTTAAGGGAGATAAAGTTTCAGCTTTAGGATTTTCTAGATAAAGGTTTTATTCTTTCCAGTGTGTTACCTTGGGGTGCACTAGTTCTTTTTGTAAAGAAGAAAGATGGTACCATGAGAATGTGTATTGACTATCGATAGATGAATAAAGTTACTGTGAAAAACAAATATCCTATGTCGAGAATTGATGACTTGTTTGATCAGCTTTAGGGAGCAGCAGTGTTCTCTAAGATTGATTTGAGGTCTGTCTACCATCAGCTGTGTATTCATACAGAGGATATTCCTAAGATATCTTTTAGGACCCGTTATGGTTACTATGAGTTCTTGGTTATGTCTTTTGGGTGGATTAATTCCCCAACAACGTTTATGGATTTGATACATAGGGTGCTTAAGAACTACTTGGACTTATTCGTGATTGTGTTTATAGATGATATCTGGGTATATTCACAAAGTAAGTGCAATCATGAGCAACACTTGAGATTGATTCTCCAAACACTTAGAGAACATAAGTTGTATGCTAAGTTCTCAAAGTGTGAGTTTTGGTTAGAATCCATTGCATTTTTAGGACATGTACTGTCCAAGGCTGGAATTAAAGTTGATCCAACGAACATTCAGGTGGTACGTGATTGGGAAAGAACAACTTCTATTTCTGAGATTCACAGTTTCATAGGTTTGGCCAGATATTATCGGTGTTTTATCGAAGGGCTTTCTTCGATTGCAGCATCTTTGACCAAGATGAACAGGAAGGATATTCCCTTCCAGTGGTCTGATGAGTGTGGGTTGAGCTTTTCTAAGCTCAAAGACTTATTGACTTCAGCGCTAGTCTTGACTTTGCCAGTGGAGGGTCATGGATTCTCTGTATATTGTGATACTTCTGGTATTGGTTTAGGGTGTGTTTTGATGCAGCAGGGCCAAGTTATTGCTTATACTTTGAGGCAGCTGAAAGTGCATGAGCTTAACTACCCCACTCATGACTTAGAGTTGGCGACGGTAATGTTTGCACTTAAGATTTGGAGACATTATCTATATGGGGTTCAGTATGAGATCTTTGCTGACCATCGCAGTCTTTAGTATATTATGAGTCAAAGATAGTTGAATACCAGGTAGTGAAGATATATTGAACTAATAAAAAACTATGATATTTCTATCTTATATCATCCGAGCAAGGCAAACGCAGTGGAAAATGCCTTAGGTCGAAAAGCGGTCAGTATGGGTAGCCTAGCCGCCTTGTCAGTTTCGGAGAGGCCATTGGTGGTAAAGGTCCAGTCATTGGCTAACCAGTTCGTTAGGCTTAATCTTTCAGACCCCAGGCGCATATTGGCATGTGTTGAGGCTAAATCTTCCTTGATAGATCAGATTCGAGAGTGTTAGTTCGAGGATAAGCAGTTGGTTGCCCTCCATAGGGAGGTATTAGCTGGAAAGGCCTGCAAAGATTTCATTGATTAGATGGTGTGCTTCGGTTTGATGGTCGCATTTGTGTACCTTAAGTTGGTGACTCGAGGTAGTTAATCTTACGAGAGGCTCACAGTTCTAGGTATTCTATTTATCCTATGCACCCAAGATGTATTGTGACCTACGACAATTGTATTGGTGGAAGGGGATAAAGAGGGATATTGCTGAGACCAGGTGGTTTGATGCAAAGATTCCATATTCCGGCTTGAAAGTAGGAGCGAGTGATGATGGACTTTATTTCAGGGTTGCGGCGTACTAGTAGAGGTTTTGATACTGTACGGGTCATCGTGGACAGGCTGATCAAGTCAGTGCACTTCATTCCTACTCATTCCTCCTATAATGCTGAGCGTCTGGCTCAAATCTACATTCGTGAGGTTGTTAGATTGCATTGTGTTTTTGTATCTATCATTTCTGACAGAGGCACCCAGTTCACTTTGCAGTTTTGGCAGTCAGTTCAGTGAGTATCGAGGTGTATTTGAGCACAGCTTTTAATATGCATACTGACGGTCAGTCTGAGCGTACTATTAAGGTGTTGGAAGATATATTAAGAGCTTGTGTGATAGACTTTGGAGGTTCTTGGGATCATCACTTACCATTGGCAGAGTTTGCATATAATAATAGCTATCACTCCATCATTGAGATGGCACTATTTGAGGTATTGTATGGTAGGCGGTGTAGATCACCTATTGGGTGGTTAATGGGTTTGAGGTCAGATTCCAGTCTACAGATTTGCTGCCTGATTCGTTGGATCAGGTTCGGTTAATTCAGGATAGGTTGAGGGCAGCCTAAAGTAGGCAAAAGAGCTACGCCGATCATACGCTTCGTGCCTTAGATTTTGGAGTTGGTGATGAGGTGTTTCTGCGGATATCTCCTATGCGTGGTGTGATGAGGTTTGGTCACTGTGGGAAGCTTAGTCCCAGGTATATCGGGTAATATGAGATTTTGGATAGGGTTGGTGATGTTGCTTATAGGTTTGCACTACCTCCTATGCTATCAGTTGTGCACCCGATATTCCATGTTTTTATGTTGCGGCGGTAAATGCCCAATGACTCACATGTCATCCATGAGGATTCAGTACAGTTGGATGAGAATCTATCATTTGTTGAGGAGCAAGTAAAGATTTTTTCTAAGGATGTTAGAAAATTGAGGTCCAGGGAGATTCCAGTCGTTAAGGTGCAGGGGAGTCACCGTTCGGTCGAGGAAGCTATGTGGGAGATCAAGAGTGAGATGCAGAATCAATATCCACAGGTGTTTTAGGCATCAGGTGCATTCTTTTCCTATTTACTTCACGTTTTTACTTGACTTTCGGGTACGAAAGTCCTTTTAGTAGTGGATGTTGTAATGACCCTCGTGGCCATTTATGATAAATATGTGATGTTTTTCATTCTAGAGTGTTTTAGTAGAGTCATTTATGACTTGCTGGGATCGATAGTTCAGATTCTTGGCGAATCGGTTGAGAGATATCTCTAATTTCTAATTTTAGAGCCTAAAACTAAGTACTCGTTGACCAAAGTCAACTTTCCTTCAAGACCATTTCAGAATTTAATTTTGACAGTTCCATTAGCTCCAGAATGCCAAACAAAGTCAAGATTGACCTTAAGGTTGTATTTTGGAGTTTACGTTTGCAAGTTATGCGAAATTGTGGACTTTAGTTAAGTTTATAACCTAAAGAGGAGCTTGAGAGGTATTTTAATTATTGGAGTGTCGGATTGGAATTTTGAAGCTTCCAGCAACTCCAAAATGATGATTTTAGGCTAGTAAGGTGTTGGTATAATTTCTGGACTTGTTGTTTCATTTTTGAGGTGTTGGTGGAGAAGTGCATTTGTGACTACTTTTGATTTGAGGGGTCGATCTGTGTAAATGACCTTAAATTTTTGTTACGTCGATTCCATTGAGTCTGGATTATCATTTCCATGTTTGGATTGTCAAAATTGGACTCCTTTTGATCCTCAAACCCCTGGGTGGAAACTCTGAAATTTACAGCATAGACTGGTGCAGGTGCAGCACTTCATCGCAATTGTGCTAGGCCTTCCATGATTGCGATGCATAAATTTCCTCTTGAGCGCGATCGCGATCGCGATCATGTCCATACAATCGCGATAGTTTCCCAGTAAACTACTCAGCGCGATCGCGACTACCCCCATGTGATCGCAATGCCTATCCTTTTCCTTCAACGCTATTGCAATCAGATCACGTGATCGCGATGCATGGCGCCTGGCAACATATAAATTTTGGCACGATCCCCCTTTATTCTTTTAGCAGCCATACTTTATTTTGTTCCATTCCTGACCGAAAATAAACCCCTAAAATAAAAGGTCAAAAATATCCTCACATTATTCCCCCTTTGATTCGACACGAATTTGGGTAAGTCTCCTTCTCTTCTTCTTCCTTATTATCTTATTTGTCAACCATTAATGGCCTAAGAGTAGAAATTAATGAAATCACCCCATAACTCATTTAATTTTAAATAATTCTTTGTTATTTTTATATGCATTGCTCCTAGGATCGTTATTACATCATAATTCCAACGTTAAATCCGTAAATATTAAATCTTTAACCCCTTTAGGGTTAATTCTGTCCGGGAAGATTTAAAGCCCTTCTCGTACTCATATCGTGCTCAATTTTGGAGCACGGGTTCTTAATGACATTAGGAATCCCGTAGCGAAGTTTATTTTCAATTTTGGTGAGCGGGATCCGTAAGCCCGTTTTAGGCTTGATTTTAGGCCCAGTTTGGAACTTAGTATAAAATACTTCGTTGGACTCGTATTAACATATAGAATTCATTGACTCAAGGTTTAGATCATTCGGTGATCATTTGATATCAGTCGGAGTAATATTTGTGAGATTGCAGTGCTTTATCGTCGGATGATAGGTAGGCTCCACGGGGCTATCTCTGGGCTTATAGCTTTAATAACTCTACTAAATAGCATCCTTGGGTTGGGTATCTAGGTTGTATAGTAACCCTGTACCGTTCTTTTATCCGTTCCATAGTGATATTGATATTTCGACACCCGGGTGATATGAGGCCCGAGACTCAGTATTTGATTAGAGATACCTGTGCAGGGCATAGGATGTGGATATTTCATGATTATATGTGATTCATATATATGTGCTGTTGATATGTTGTGCATTCATGACACGAGAGGTCAAGCCTAAGGCTCCGATGAGAGTGCAATTGGCTTGGGAAGTATTACCACCTGATTTATGAGCCATGATGGCTAGCGGATGATTTGATGATAAATTTTCATAGTGGCATAAAGAATAAATGAGAACACTTTAATAATAATATGAGTAAGTATCTTTTACAGCTTTAGTCTCAACATTGCATCGAGCACCCAGTAACACTATTTTCACTAGTTTTAGTCCAGGCTTTACCTCCTGGAACCGAGAAAAGTATCTTTTTACTAGTAAATGCTGGGACTTGAGACTGACTCCGTTAGATAGTGAATACAGTGTTGGGGCTTGAGACCTTCATCGTACGATAGTGAGTACATCTTTTTGACACAGATGGTATTATTGGTTGTAGAAACAGGATGATACTAATTTACTGAGGTCCTTAGGTAATACTACCATACACTGGTGTTGTACACCTTGACTTTCCAAGTAATCTTGAGAGATAACACTGATATGAGGCATAAAGTGCTAGTGGGATAACACTGATATGAGGCACAAAGTGCCGGCGGGATAACATTGATATAAGGCACAAGATGCCGGCGGGATAACATTACGATTCTGAAATTAGGATGTGAGGTTCTGACAACGATCATGTGTATGTTATTTTCTTGCAATTATTTTCATCAGTGTGCTCATAGACCGGGTGGGGGATTTATAGGTGAGCATGATTCTGTGTATGCTGCGCTTCCTTATGGGTGACTTGTCGGCGTTTAATTACTTTACTTTATTGTCCATATTACTGCGTAGTTGTCCTTATTGGTTACTTGTTGTTTTATGTTATGTGGTATTAGTGCCTTACACTTTTATTCAGTTATGTATCTTTTTACTTGAGGTTACCATTATACCGGCCATATTCTACTCCTATCTTCTTTGATTCCTATTCATTGTGTTATATTTCACATATGTAGTTGCAAGGATGTCGAGTATGTTTTCTTCCATTGCCTGAGATCCTGTTATGTGCTTAGCGCGATATCGATCTATGTGACACTTGATTTGTAATTGAGTTGCTAGTTCCCGTATTGTACTATTTGCTTCTGTGATCCTTTTCTTGTACTCTGTTATTTACTTCTTTTATTATTGTTATGTGCTCAGTAGGCCCTCGAAGCCTGCTAGTACGGGTCGCTTCAGCAACTTGTACTCATACTACAGACAGTTGTTCGTTCGGATCTTATTCACATCGAAGATTCAAGGTGAGCTTGGCGTCTAGCTTGTTCCTGCTTCTCTTCGACTTATGTATTTATTGATCTCTATTGTATTTCGAAGACATCTTTATAATACACTTACTTCAGCTTTATCATTTCTGTACTTAGTGGTTCGTTTGACACTGATACCGAATTTTGGGTAGATTATGTTATTCATTTAAGACTTCCGCAAAGTATTATTTTTATTTTGACTTTTGATATACTTCCGTATTTATGTAGTAGTCCTCTGCTTCGGCTCAGGCAATATTTGGTTCTCCTACTGGTGGTATAGTAGGTGTCATCATGATCCGCGAAATTGGATCGTGACACAAGTGCTCCATGATAAGCACAAAAAGTAATAGATAGATGGTATCCCCCTACCTCAACCCTTTTTCCCTTCAATATATCAATGACTCTCACTATTAACTGTAATATAAAACGTTGTAGTATTGATACAAGTCATTATAAGTTGACCGAATTTCTAAGTAAAATCAAACCCATGCAGCATTTCTTCCAAGAATTTCTGTTTAACCATATCATAAGCCTTACTCAAGTCAATTTTCATCATGGTGAGTTCTTCCTTTTATAATATCACATCAAGTCATGAAAAATCAATAAATATAAACTAATTATCTTCCTTGCACAAAAGCAGCCTAATTTGTACTTACTAGATAAGGCAACACTTGCTTCAATCTACCATTTAACAAACTTAAGATATATTTATAAATGACATTGGTCAAGAGTTTGGCCTAAATTGGCCAGCGTCATCAGGTCTAGGCACCTTTGGAATTAAAGCAATTACTGTTGCATTGATTTGCTTGAGAAGCTGCCAAATTTTCAAAAATTCTAGCACTGCATCAGTTATCTCCTCCTTTGTTATATTTATGTTTTCTTGAAGAATCCACTACTATAAGTATCAGGACCTAGACTCTTGCCAGTGTTTATGCTAAAAATGGCATCCTTTACTTCCTTCCTAGTATAATTTCTCAATAAATCCACTTGCTGGCTAAATGATAAAGTATGTCCATTCTTTAGAAACATTATTGAAGCAGAACATCTCTAAGTATTTCCAACCTTCCCCAGCAACTGACCATAATAATTCACAAATATATCAACAATATTTTCAGGATCATTATGCAGCTGCATATTATCATCTCTAAGATGAGTCACCATTTGTCTTAAATTCCTTAGCTTCATCACTGAATTAAATACATGATCTTATCCGAAAGGGGAAGTGATACCATGACACCAAAAAAAATACCAACGAGAAGCTGAGAACACAAAATCACCAAAACATTCCAACGAAAAGAAAGATCTCCCATTTGAATCCAAGTTAATTTTCTTATCTTAACTAAAGTCATTTCATCTAGATAACTAACTTTTTCAAACTATCTAGCCACTTCTCTTTCCTCCTCTTGTAACCAAAACACAATAGGTCCAGTTGTAAGAACGTCTTAATAGCCTTCAATTTATCCCTTAGATCACTCACATCATTTATAATATTGCTAAAATACTAATTATGAAGCTTTCTTAACTAGAATTTCAACAACTTTAGTTTTTTATTACTTCATACAATTTATGTCCCCTGAATGAAACTTTCCACCCTTCTTGGACCATGCCTTTAAATTGAGGATGAGTACGCATATGTTGCGAAACTTGAATGCTTTTTTTGCTGTTGTTTATCTCTTGAACATGCTGGGACAATAACCACTCACCCCCTCATTCAGAATTTGAGTTTTACAAGCTGGCATTTCATCAGATCCTCACCATTTAGAAAAGACCAATCAATTCTTGAGAATATTCTATAAATTTTTCTTTACAATTCTATGTATAAGAACACCCTGTGCGTACTAGTTCTTCAAGTCCAGTAGCATCAACATATACCTAAAATTAAGTTGCCTCTGCTAAGGTTACTGGATTCCCCTTTTTCTATCTTCACTAAGAAGGACAGAGTTATAATCACCAAGTACAAGCCAAGGACCCCGTATTCCAGCTTTTACTTGATTCAGATGACTCCACAGTTCCTTCCTACCCTCTTTAGCATTATGAGCATAAATAAATGTTATAAAGTAGCATTTCCAATTTAATATCTTCCACCCAACAAGTCACAACTTTATAGATTTTATGCTTTACACTTACTCCATACTTGTCTTCCCTCCAAACAATCCAAATCCTACCATTGAAATAAAAGGAATGGTTAATAAAGTATTTCCAGCCACCAAACATTCTATTTGCTATACTACTAATTCACCTCAAGCTTATTACAAGGGAATTTGGCTTTCCTCTGTTTTAATAGGCCATTAAGGCCTCTTACATTCAAACATATAGTATTAACCATTCCCTATAGGGGTTGGCCTTGCTTTCTATCACGACCCGATTTCGCGGATCATGATAGCACTTACTATACCACCAGTAGAAGAACCAACCCCCGTGGTCCGCAGCTGAAGCGGAGGACTACTAAATAAGTCAAAAGATAATTAAATACGGGAGTTTTAAAGAATGAGATAAACTACCCTAAATCCGGTATCAGTGTCAAACGAACCACTAAGTACAGAAGCAATAAAAATTAAAATAGATTTAATACAACTGTATCTCCAAAATACATAGAGATTTAATACACACGCCAAAGCTAAAGAGAAGCAGGCAAAATTCGGACGCCAAACTCACGCTGAATCTCTGAAATAAATAGAATCTGAATGAATAACTGTCTGTATATCACAAATGGGAACCTGTACTCGGATCTGCACATGTGCAAGTGTAGTATAAGTACAAGCTGCCGAAGCAACCCGTACCCTCTAGGCTTTGAGGGCCCACTAGACAAATAACAATAATAAAAGCAGTAACTAACAGAGTACAAGAAAAGGGTCACTGAAGCAAATAGTACAACAAGGAAAGCTAGCTACTCAAATAAGAATCAAGTATCACGTAGACTAATATCGCTTGCTACTCACATAATAGGATCTCAGGCAATGAAAAAAAAGGTACCTGGCATTCTTGCATCAACATATGTGAGTAATAAAACAATAAATAAGAATCAAAGAAGATGACATTGGAACATGGACAGTATACTAGTAACCTCAAGTGAAAGGCTAAATAACTGAATAAGAGTATAAGACATCAATCCCACATAACATGAATCATTTAACCAGTAATAAAAAGTAAACATTAATAAGAATAATAAAGTAAGGAAAATAAACACTGACAGGTCCCCCATAAAAAATGCAGCGTACACAAAACACGCTCACCCATAGGCATCCCATACTACCTATGAGTACACTAAAGAAAACAAGTGCAAAAAAGTAAACATGCACATGAACGTCACAAAAACCTCACATCCCATTTTTAGAACTACAATGAATCACAAATGGCACCTTGTGCCCATATACACAATATCCTTCGGCATCTCATGCCTCAAATCAATAATATCCACTGTCACCTTGTGCATCAAATTAATAATATTCGCTTGCCGTACACGGCCGGTCAAGGCGTACAATGCTGATATATCATAGGGTCTCACCACTAGTCCTCAATAAATCAGTATCATCATATTTCCACAATCAGTAATACCACGCATGTAAAAAAGTTGTACTCACTGCCGCACGGTGATGGACTCAAGTCCCAGTGCTGTACTCACTACTGAACGGAGTCGGTCTCAAGTCTCATTTATTAGAAAAAAGATATTTCCCTGTGCCAAAAGGTAAATCCTGGACTAAAACAAGTGAAAACGGTATTACAGGGTCCTCAATACAACATCAAGACTAAAATAGTAAAAGATAATTACATATATTATTATTAAGTGTTCTCATTTATTCCTTTGTGTCGCTATTAACTTTATCATCAAATCATCCTCTAGCTGTCAGGACTTATAAATTAGGTGGACATACTACCCTACCCTAATGCACTCTCATCGGAGCCATAAGTTCGGCCTTCCATGTCATGAATGCACAGCATATCAACAACATATATCAATATATAATAATGAATTATCGACATCCTATGCCTTGCATAGGTATCTCTAATAAAATGTTAAGTCTCGGGTCCCATATCACTCGGGTGCCAAATTATCAGTATCAACATGGAACAGACGAAAGAACGGTACAGGATTACTATACATCCTAACTACCTAACCCACGAATTCTATTTAGTATAGTTATTAAAGCTATTAGCCTAGAGATATCCCCATAGCGTTTCAATATCACCGAACTTACTTCGAATGACTTTAAATGTGCTCTAAATAATCTAAAACTTGCATCAATATATTTTATATGTTAATACGAATCTAACGGTGTATTATGCTAAGTTTTGGACTAGCCTAAAATGGGTTGGCGGAGCCCGCTTTCCAAAACTAAAATAAATTACTTTACAGGGTTCTCAACGTCAGTAGGAACCCGTACTCCAAAATTGAGCACAATGTGAGCGCAGGAAGGGCTTCAAATAAGCCAGGAGAGAATTGATCCTAAAGGGTAGATTATGACATTGGAAAAGAAG
>JBDJHY010168710.1:1075-12389 GCA_039654485.1 Withania somnifera | reverse complement strand
TCGTTTCATGTCTATGTCATATTGTTTCATAAGCCTTGATATGCTCATATAAGATTCATAAGTCCATGTCAAAGGTAATGATCTAGTTTCACTAGTTTCAATATGCTAAAATCCATAGTTTCTTGTCATAGTAATACTAAATAAGTTAAAGCATGCTTGATAATGAAAATCCATGAAAAACATGTTAGGATCATGATGAAAGTATTGAAACATGTAAATCTTACATAATGTAGACACTAAGACAATTTGCATAAAAATCTTAAACTTTGGGGTTTCAACCCTAGATTAAAGAAGGCATAATCTTACTTGAAAATCTAAAGTTTTGGGCATGGAAGTGAAAAAACTCTCATTCAAACCTGAATTAGTGCATAAATCTGAGGTGAAATCTTGAGAAAGCTTGAAATCTTGGAACCTTATATTGAAACCTCTTGAATGTATGTTTATCTATCTTTCTTTGTCAGAAATTTTTAAGTGTAAAATAAAATAAATAAAAGGATGTAAGATTTAGGGGTAATTCCTGACCTAAAATGGCTAATTAGAAGTAATGGGGTTAGAGGAAAGCACTACCCCATCGATGTGAGACTTGGCTACTGGGAAAGCATTGGCATACCATGAGTCAACTTCACGAGTTCTGGTCCATCACTTCACGACTCATGAAGTGTGATTTGTGTGATGAAGATTAGCTACTGGAATAGCACAGTACATACATACCATGAGTGGACTTCATGCATCATGGTCCTTCACTTCACAACTCATGAAGTATATTCATGATATAAGGATTTTCTATTGGAATAGGGAATGGGTACCACAACTCCACCTCATGAATGATGGTCTTGAATACCATGAGTCATAGAGTGACTCATGACCTTGAAGGAAATTTTTTTAAAATTGAAAAACTGTTAGCCATTCTCATAATTCAATAATAAGACTCGTGAAGTACAACACCACGAGTTGTGGTCCTAATTCGTGGGGACCTAGGAGAAAAATTGCTTCTAGTTTTGGTTTCTAAGATGATATTTTGTTTTTATAGTCTAGTATAGGTATAGGGAATTACACTTTTCTGGGTAGGTTCTTCACGAGGGAGAAGAGGTAGAGAAGACACAAGAGTTTCTTAGGAGTAGTGATCTATGTCTATATCTGAGTATCGGATTAAGTTCATTCAACTTTCCATGTATTCCCCAAAGATGGTTGCTAATATGTGTAACCGTATAGGTCTTTTTGTCTCTCATCTCTCCTTTTATCTTCTAAAGGAAGTGAGAGTATCCATACTTAACAGTGATATGGATATTGGTCGTCTAGTAGTTCACTTAGAGTAGATCAAAGGTGATAAGGCCAGTTGGAGAAAAAGTCACAAGGGTAAGAGTGCTAAGACTGGCCAGTAAGAGTTTAGCCATCCTAAGTCTGGCGGAGAGCATATGTCTCATCATCATCAGCAGAGTTTTACGGTTCCAACCCTTTTGTAAGAAAATGCCTCTTTTCTGAACTTCAAACCAACTCAAAGCCAGCAGAACCAGGAATCTAAGTATTTCTCTTAGAGTAGTACTATAGTAGGGTATAATTTCCTTATATGTGTTAGGTGTGGTAAAAACCACACGGTTTGTTGTATGTTTGAATAGGATGGTTGTTTTAGGTGTGGCCAAGTTGGTCACAATCTTCAGGATTACCCTTAGACAGGTTGCTATGGGTGTGGTAAGACAGGCTATAAAGTCAGAGATTGTCCTGGGGGCTGATAGGGAGGTGATGGTAACTAAGGTTAGACTACTCCTTATGTACAAACAATAACCGCCCACCCAACTCAGCAGTGTACATCTTCTAGCACTGGTGGAGGCCAACACCAAATATGGATCTATGCATTAGGCTCCAGGCAGGAGTAAGAGAAGTCAATTGATGTTGTTACAGGTATGTTACGAGTTCATGGTATTGATGCGAATTATTTATTAAATTCTAGAGCTATCCTGTACTTTGTTTCCTTATATATTGCTAGTTAGTTTGGGGTCAATCTTGGGAGTCTATCTGAGCCTTTATCTACATCTCCAGCCAGTTGGTGACTCTATCATATGTAAGACAATTTTCCACAATTATCTAGAGACAGTTCTTGATAAAGTTATTTCACATGATCTTCTTGAGTTAGATATTATATATTTGATGTCATCGTTAGCATGGATTATCTTTATTCATGCTACGCCATGGTCAACTGTAGGACTAGAGTTGTCCACTTTTGTTTTCCTAAAAAGCCAGTCCTTGAGTGGGAGGGTGGCGTAGTTGTTCCCAAGGGTAAATTCATTTCATATATAAAATTCAATAATATGATATCTAAGGGGTGTATCTACAACTTAGTCCGATTTAAGGACTCTAAGTCTGAGACTCCTGATATTCATTTAATTTCAATAGTAAAAGAGTTAGCAGATTTGTTCCATGAGGATCTACCCAGAGTCTCTATGGAAAGGGAGATAGGCTTTGAAATAAACATTATTCCATACACTTATCCTATTTCCATTCTACCATATAGAAAACTTAGAGAGTTTTTAAGGATCAGCTGGCAGAACTCCTAAATAAGGGGTTTATCTGCCCTATTATTTCTTCCTAGTTGCCTCTGTCTTTTTCATGTGAAAGAACCAGAAGGAATTAGTCTCCACTAGCATCATTCAAAGAACAAACAAGAAAAGGGAAAGATGGTTCCCTTAGAAGGTTGTATAGACTATTGTCATCTAAACAAAAACGCTGAATAAAGTCACAATCAAGAATAAATATCTTATCTCAAGGATTGATGACTTTTTTGATCAGCTTCAAGGTGTTAGCCACTTTTTGAAAATTGACGTTCATTCTGTCTATCATAAGCTTAAGGTCGGGGGGGGGGGGGTTAAATAATCCTAAAACAACTATTAGAACCTGTTATGTCCATTTTGAGTTTGTGGTTATGTCTTTCGATTTGACTAATACTCTTGCAGCCTTCATGGACCTTATGATCAGGGTGTTCAAGCAATACATGGACATGTTTTTGATATTTTTCATTGATGATATTTTGATTTACTCTAGAAGCAATGAGGAGCATGCACACCATATATGAATTTCATATTAGCTCAGTTGACTTTATATGTCATATTATCTATAGCGAGGGTATCCAAGTAGATTTGTAGAAAATAAATATTGTTTGAAACTGGCCCAGACCTACCTCTCCGTTAGATATTTGTAGCTTCTTAGGTTTGACTAGTTACTATCATGGTTTGTTCAGGGCTTCTCTTCTATTGCCTCTCGTTTGACTCAACTGACTCAGAAAAATGTGAAGTTTGAATGGTTAGATCTTTCTGATAAAACTTTTAGGAGTTGAAATGTAGGTTGAATTCGGCTCTAGTCTTGAATCTATCAAAGGGTTCTGAGGGTTTTATAGTGTATTGCGATGCTTGTGGGTTATACTTAGGTGTGTATTGATGCAACATGGTAAGGCTTTAGTATATGCTTCTAGACCACTTAAGGTGCATGAAAAGAACTATCCTAATCAAGAATTTGATCTGGTAGTTGTTTTTTTTCCTTGAAAACTTTGAGGTATTATTTTTATTTGGTGCATGGAGATGTCTTCACTGATCATAAGAGTCTTCAGTATGTGTTTGATCATACAGACCCTAATATTTTTCAAAGGAGGTGGTTAGAGCTACTGAATTACTACGAGATCGTCAGGGCAAGACAATGTAGTGGTTGATGCCCTCAGCAGGTTGTTAACCGGGTAGTGTGATGCATGTTGATAAGGATAAGAGGGAGTTAGCTAGAGAGATGTATAGGCTTGCACACCTTGGGTTTAAATTGGTTGATGCCAAGGATGGAGGTATGTTGGT
The DNA here is from genome assembly GCA_039654485.1 of Withania somnifera. Lineage (NCBI taxonomy): Eukaryota > Viridiplantae > Streptophyta > Magnoliopsida > Solanales > Solanaceae > Withania > Withania somnifera. The sequence goes on along the minus strand of JBDJHY010168710.1, from coordinate 8,559 downwards.
TTAGAATTCTTCTAAATTATATCTAGTTGTGGAGGTGAAGGACTATCAAGATAGTGATCCAGTCTTAGTTCAACTGAAGAGTGTGGTTCATAAGCAGAAAGCTTAGGTTTTCTCCCAAGTGAGAGATGATGTCCTCCATTATTAGGGTCACCTTTATGTTCTAAATGTAGATGGGTTGAGGTAGAAAATCTTTTTAGAGGCTCATAGTTCTATATATTCTATTCACTTCAGTTCCACCATGATGTATAGAGACTCAAGAGAGGTGTATTGGTGGAATAGGATAAAGAAAGACACAATTGATTATGTGACAAGTGTCCTAACTGTGAGGTGAGTTACAGAGATTTGGGATTTCGATACGAAAGTGGGAGGTGATCAGTATGGACTTTGTCATCGGGTTACCACTTGACCAGAGTCATGATGCGATATGGGTGATAGTATATCGCATGAATAAGTCAACCCACTTCTTTACAATTTATGCCAACTATTCAATAAAGTAGTATAGGAGAATTTACCTTCAGTAGATTGCCAGGATGCATGGAGTTCTTTTGTTTATTATTTCATATCGAGGTACATAGTTTATTTTTTAATTTTGGAGATCGTTTTAGAGAAGCCTTTGCACCCAGGTTCGTCTAAGTACAACATTTCACCTGCAAACAGATGATCAGGATGGTAGGACCATTCAGGAATTGGAAGATATGCTGAGGGTGTATGCGATTGACTTCAAGGCTATTTTGGTTGATCACCTGCCTTTGATAGAGTTTGGATACAACAACAGCTATCACTTTAGTATTCAGATGGACTCATTTTAGGCTTTGCATTGAAGAAGGTGTAAATCTCCTATTGGATGGTTTGGGGTAGGTAAGCCAGCAAACATAGAACCATATCTTGTTCATTATCCAACTCAAAAAGTTCAACTTATCAGACAAAGATTAAAGATAACTCATAGTAGACAAAAATGTTATGCGGGTGTAAGGAGGAAAGAGTTAAAGTTTGATGTTAATAATTGGATATTTATAAAGGTGTCTCTTATGAAGGGAGTCATGAGATTTGGAATAATGGAAATCTTAGTCCACGTCATATTAGGATGTATCATATATTTAGGAGGGTTGGCAATGTAGTTTATGAGTTATACCTTCCAGCAGAGCTAGAATCTGTCCATCCGATCTTCCATGTCTCTTTGTTGAGAAAATGCTAAGTGACTCATCCTTGGTAGTTCCATTTGAGAGTATCAATATCCTACACAGCTTGACCTATAAGGAGGTCCCAGTTCATATCTTATACCGACTGGTTCGCAGACTTTGGTAGCATCTGCCAAATTCCTATGGTAAAATCAGTCAGTTAAGGGAGCTAAATGGGAAGCAATAGAAGATATGATGAGCAAATACCCGTATTTGTTTCCTCCTAACTCTCGTTTAGTCTAAGGTAATAGCCTCTCCATTCAACTCTTTGCCCTTTTAAATTGAATGTAGTATGTGGCTTTGCATGAGTCCATAGGGTGTATTCATGCATTATTTGTAGATTCATGGTAGTCCAGTCAATTAGAGTAGCATGTATATGGTTCAGCTGATTTTGGTAGCTTGTTCATGATTAGTTTAGCCAAGTTAGTGCCTTATATAGTCTATAGTCATCCACTCATTTTGCACAGTTACTTCCCTTTAGTTGTGGCTAAAATCTTCATTCAAGGATGATTAATTTCAAGGGGGAGATATTGTTACACCTTGAAGATTTATCATAGACTTGTTTAAGATAATCAATAGGAGTTAAGAAATTTTTCTCAAAATTTAGAAGTATTTCTGGTTCCACGGAAGGGTCCAAAGACTGTCAACTATGATGACGGACCGCGAACCCAACCATTAAGCAAAGATATTGATTCCAGTAGCTTAAGTTCTAAACCCTTAGTTTCATAGGTCAGATGATGGTCCATAGAAGTTTCGATGGTCCATGATCTATTTCATTATTTTGATCTAGATATTCCAGTAGCTCAAGTGTAATCCCAGGTTCCACGAGGCACTTGACAGTCTATAGAAAGGGATGATGGATCGTTATATACTCATTTGCGTCATCCCATACTTTATAGTAGCCTATAAAATTAGTTAGGGTTTGATGGATAAGTAGACGGATCATCAATTGGGTTGATCACCCATCAACCTCGTTGTAAAACAACCCAGGTCTATTTTTAACCCATTTTTTAGGGATGTTTTAGACACTTCACACTATTTTACTATAAAACACATGTCGTTTTAGTGCGTTTTGAGGGGTATATAATATCTAAGCCTTATAATTTTTTTATTAATCTTCTACTTAAAGACTAAGGCAGATTAGAGGTTTTTTCTCTAGCTCTCAAATAGGGTACTTCTGGAAGGGAGTTAATTTAACTATCTTACATCAATTTTAATCTAAAAGAAAGCTTCCAATTAGGTATGTAGGATAATTAACAAGTTTTACCTTTCACCCTTGTGCACCAAACCCCCTAGATTTCAGTCGAGATAGAATTCATAAGAATAAATAAAAATTTCTAAATTTCAATACTTTGACGAGGTGATTTTCCCTTGAATATTCACTGTCTGTTGTTGCTGAAGTATATATTGTTGACTTGAAAATCCATAAATATTATAATTGGATTCAATTTCATGAATTTAACTTGAAGAGTATATTTCTATGCCAAAAATATTGAGCAGAGAAAATCCAATGTCAGCATGCATAATTATCGGTCTTGTAAGCCCTAAGTTTGTTTTATACTTGTGATAGACTTTCAAAGAATTATTGATGATTTTGATTGTCAAAAAACCTAGTCCTAGTTTAGAGTCAGGATTCTTAAAAAGAATATTTTAGTGGCTTGAATTACAAGTCCATTCAGATTGAGCATGAGTACAAAGAAAGTAAAAAACAGAGTGTCAATTAGACAATTAATTTCCCAAAGAGTCTAAGCTAATTATATTTCCTCAGTTAGTAATCTAATTTGCTTTTCATTGGCCAAAATGAGTAGCGGTCAATAGTGTCAGTTTTGGGAGTAGTATTAGCACTATAAGGATTTGGATATAATAATAATTCTTATCCCATAACCTATAATGCCAATCTAGGAGTTCCTTATGAGTTCTTATTCATATTTTTCTTAGTGGATCCACTAGGAGATCAACCAGCGCCCTGTATCCTGGAAATGTTTAGTAAACCTTATCAAAATGGTAAATGTTGGACTTCTTATCTATATGCACGGAGTATGTTGGTCATAAAACCTTCTATTGTAGTTCAAGTGTCATTTTGTATTAAGAAGTATCTAGGATGTTTTAAACTAAGTTTCTATTTATCTTGTTAAAAAATGATGAATCTTGAAGAAATCATTTGGGTTATTCACGCTCTTGAAAGTTGAAGTTGAAACTGTAAATGTTTACTTTTACTTATTAATGATGAGAGTCAGAGTCAGACATGTTCATACATTGCATAGCCTAGTTCATGAGACACACACACACACACATATATATATGTGTGTGTGTGCATGTTTATACTATTGTAGAGCTTATTGTTTAGCCTGTTATTGTTACCTTCATGAGTGCTCAGTACATTCCAACCACTGATGCATACTCTATGTTGTATGCTTTTACCATGTAGATTTGGTTAGCCATCAACACATACTTCGTTGACCAGATTTGTAGATCCTATTTTAGAGTATCTTGATTGATTCCTCATGATTTGATGGCCAACTTTCTTGGAATGTTCCTTATATATATAATTAGAGTTTGAGATTTTTAGTAGATTTTTCTAAGACTAGTCGGAGACATATCCTAGAAGTCTAGTCCTTCAGTTTGTAGTGTCTTTCAGACAAAGATGTAGTAGACTTGAGATTTTAGTTTTAGTATGACTTGAAATTTGTTAATTAAGACTGCGCCCCATCGATTAAATTATCAGTTAAATCGTGATTTCTTACTTATTCACTTTAGGGGTAAAATTGGAAAAAATAATATGAATATGTTGCGGATCAAAATGAAATGTGTTTATTTGTGATTAAACAAAAAAATGGTACTTGATGTTCCAAAGTTACACTTCAATTAAGAAGTATAAATCGGTTTCTAAAAAATATAAAACCCAACAAAGGTTGGGTTCATTCCCGCAGGGAATATATAACAACTATAAATGTTTTACTTGGTGATAAAACCGTGGGATGAGTTCTTGAAGTTATTAAAGGTCATAAACAATCCCTAACAAAAAGTTGAGTTTAGGGCGTTCCCTACCAGTTTAGTTTTGGTGTTACTTCATGCTTGGGTCAATTTTAAATGATAATATATTTTAATATGTAAATACTTGGGTGACCTATGACATATCAAAATAAAGGACTTTAAGTTGATTTTCCTACGCAACAAACCGCGTTCCATTTAGATTTTGGAATAAAAATTTATGGCCATTTTAGTGAAGACCTATCAGTTGCCCAATTTCCATGAATAGTGGATTGGAAACTACTTACTGTGGTTTTGGTATAGTAAGACCATATTTTACCCTTTACAAGGTACATGGGTTCCATGGACCGTACACTGACGGACCTTGGAACGGTTCATAAAAGGTGCCCAAACCACGTTTTTAATCCATTTTTCCAAGGGCTTTTTGGAAAATTCTTATGCATTAAAAGGGGTAATCCCATGAAATTTTGGCTTCCAAAAATGAAAATATAAATACCATAAGTTCTAAATTCATTCATCTTTTTAGCTAAATCAAAAGCAAGCAAGGGTTTTTCTTCCAACTTCTCCAAAGAGGGAAAAACTAGGGTTTTTCATAGAGATTTCTTTGTAGCAGCTTGGTTGTTGATTTTTCTCCATCAAATTGATACAAAAAAGGTATGCTTGCTTTCAACAAGGACTCCTTTCATCCTTGTTCTCATTAACCTTTTCTAAGAAAGGTCTTGAAGATGTAGAAGCATGCCAGAGTTCTTGTTTAATTCAAAAGTTGAAGCTCTTTGAATTATATTTGAGAGTTAGGATTAAAAAATGATTTAAAGATGCTGAGTTCGAAGTATTTACTGAGTTTATTTTATACTCTTGGAAGTCAAAGCTTTTAAGCTGATACTTTTAAAAATTATACATTTACTTCTTTATTAAAGTTGAGTATTGAAGTTGAGCATATTATAACTGTTCATGCATTGCATATCCATGAGTTATTTATTTTATAGCTTGTTACACCTTCTCACCACTCAGTACACTTCATGTGTTGACCCATACTTTTTATATTATTGTAACTCCCATGCAAAATCCTGCCAACCTTCTGGACATTATTGGTTGATTGGACTGACATTTTGTAGAAACTAGAGGAGTGGTGAGTCCTTATTAGTTTGAGGATTGTCTATGGAGTTTTATTTATTTTCTAGAGTTGAGACATAGATTTGTATTTTCATCATTTGTAGGCTAGCTAGGGATCTTTTCCTAACATTCCTATATTTAGCGTGTAGTGGATTTCAGACATATGTTGGGTTAGGATTGAATATTAAGTTTTCATTATTGATTCACTTATTTATTGACTAATGCGAGGTTTATTATTGCTTATTTCATTAATATTGCTTCTGCTAAGTGACGTGAATAGAGATTTGTATGGACCAAGTGTTTCTTTAGAGGTTGTTAGGCAACTTAGTGGCTAAGGATGCCCTTCCCACCTAGTGGGATGACTTCAGGGAAAGAAAAACTTGGTATCAGAGCATTAGATTCAAGTGTGCTAGAATGTCTAAAAGCCAGTGTCAGGTAGAGTATCATTTATGGGTGTGTAATTGGCCACACTTATAACTGAGATTCTACTGAACATTTAGGAAAGTTTAGCTTTATTAAAATCTTAATTCGTGTTGTGGATTATATCTCTAAGAAATATTTTCTGACTCATGCTTTATGCATTTTAAATCATACCGCCTAGAAGAACACCTGTTTGTAGAGTAGCCAACTCAATAGTTTAGAAACTGGGATCAGCCAGATCAGACCCCTCAATCTCTGAATGTCCTTATAATTCAGACCCAATCCCAATTCTTATTTGGTGGTGAGCGTGTGAGTCAAAGGGAGTAGTTATAGATTACAGTTGGTACTTGAAGGGTATTAGAGATAGCATGAAGTGGTAGAATAATCTTAGAGCTAGAATGGTAGAGCTAGAAGAGTAGAAGTTAGAGCAAGGCATAATTGTTGGGTAAGGTAAGTAGTCAGATGTTAAGTGATTATATGGGAGTAGTGAGATGATATGTCTTTATCTATTGATTAAGGAGTAATAAGTTAGTGTTAATTGCATGTTAATGTGAGGAGAAGAAAATGTTGATGGTTATGAAGGTTTAGATTATGTTTTGAGGAAGTACGATAAAGTTGTACGTAGGCTTGAATCTGGTAAAGTGGATGGTTGGGATTGAATATGTTGTTTTGTGTTACCCTAGCTGTGAGGTAGTAGTTGTAAGTCTAAGTAATAATGAGAAGTTGTATGTTATATGTGTTTAGTATTATATGTTAGGCTTGAACTCTATATTACTGTTCTAGTGTGAGTTATTGTATTATCAGGGTGGAGAAATGATTAAACGTGTGATGTTAGTATACTAGAGAGAGTGTTTAATTTTGAGTGTTAGCCTTAGTGGAAGGATAGGAGTTAAGAAGTTAGTTTAAAGAGGAGTCCTAAAAAGAATCTAAGTATGAATGGTTGTAGTCCTTTAAGAGGAGGTTAGCATTTAGGTGCACGATGAGTGTATAACCCCGCAAAGTGGTTAGTTGTTGATCCACTTAGAGATGAAGTCCCAGACTTATAACTTTTAGCTTTTGTTCTAAGAAGGAGATGTGTAATGACCTTCATGGTTATTTATGATAAATACACAGAGTTTTATATTCTAGAGCATTTTGGTAGTTTCCCCAAGTCATGTATGACTTTCTAGGACCGACAATTTGGATCTCCGGCAACTCGGTTGAGAAATATCTCAAATCCCCTGTTTTAGAGCCTAAAGCTAAGTACTCGTTGAACAAAGTCAACTTTCCTTCAAACCGATCTTGGAATTTAATTTCGATAGTTTCGTTAGCTCTAAAATATCGAACAAAGTCAAGATTGACCTTAAGTTTATGTTTTGGAGTTTTTTTTAAAGTTATGCGAAATTGTGGATTTTAGTTAAATTTATGGCCTAAAGTGGAGCTTGAGTGGTATTTTGATGTTCAGAGTGTCGGATATGGATCCTGACACTTCCAGCAGCTCCAGAATGATGATTGTAGGCTAGGTGAGGTGTTGGCATAATTTTTGGACTTGTCGTTGCATTTTCGAGGTGCTGGTGGAGAAATGCACTTTTGACTACATTTGGTTTGAGGGGTCATTTTGCATAAACACCTCGAATTTCAGTTTTGTTAATTCGATTGAGTCCAAAATATCATCCCATGCTATTTGTATATTGGGATTGTCAAAATTGGACTTCATTTGACACTTGAACTCCTTGGTGTAAAATTTGAGAAATTGCAGCTGAGACCTGCAAATAGTGCAGGTCATGTACCTCTACGCGATCG
>JBDJHY010168709.1:0-15395 GCA_039654485.1 Withania somnifera | reverse complement strand
CCCCCCCCCCCCCCCCCCCCCCCCCCCCCCCCCCCCCCCCCCCCCCCCCCCCCACCACCTACGTGCTATACTGGTAGATAGGTTAACAATTAACTTCTATTTATTTTACATAATAATTATGTATTTACTTAATAAAAATAAAATATATATTTAAACTCTTCCTGAAATATTGTTGATAACTATGAAATAATTTTTTGAATAATATAGTCTCATATTTATTTATTTTACAAGAAGTTTTAAAGCTATTAATATTTTAACCGAGATAACTTGTCTAGTTGTATTGAAACTTTATTATTTCAAGAGGTAGGATTTATTAGAAATAATTTTTTTATATTTTGAAAGTTGTAATTTTTTTATAACAAGTCTATATAATATCCGAATATATTACTAACAAAACCTTGTCGCATAGAGGTTTCACGTGGCAGCCACATAGTGGCATGGTGGCATAACCCCATCATGAAACCGACATGGATATATGAGTCACCTTAAGAGATGAATATAAAAGTTGGCTATCATTTTTCACTTATAGAAAGTGTCCAATTTTAAAAACTTGCCATTTTTGTAAAATTTTAGAATATCATTTACATAATTATTTATAGTGTGTATCATTAATTTTTTCCCATGATTTGGGAAGTGTGTAATCTGATTTTGTTTGGTAAGCTCATTCTCGTCATTTCTGGGTAATTTTTATATTCATTTTTGCATGTAATTCTAGAAATATAAATTATTGCATTCTTTATTTTGCAGACTAATATAAACCCAAATTTAAAACACACATTCCTTGAGTTGAACACTGTGTCGGAATTTTTATTTTTATTTTTCATACTATGGGGCCCATGCCCCCTTTTATAGCTCAGAATCTAACCCGAGTTTTTATATAATAATACAGGTCTCGTTCCTTATGTTTTGACTCTAAGTTACAAATTTGATAGTTTTGAGATTGTTTGAGATATTTTTCAGAATGCGAACTTTTGTCTTCTCGTTGGACATCATCATTGACCTTCATGTAGGTTGCGGTTTCATTCTCTTAGATTGTGCATGTGTAAGATAGTTATAATATTACTGGCTAGTTTATGGGGTCAAAAATTAGGATTGGTGACCCTTGATTGTGATATTTCACTTCAATAACTCGTTATGCTTCCTAAGCTTAGTAATTTTGTGGTTGCCACCTGCGGGTAATCTTGTGAGCTATGTTTGTGATTATATCTCCAGTCCTTTTCTTTCCCCTCTCTAGTTGTATATTATTATGAATTAGACTTCTTAAGTACTCTATTGAGTGTGTTGTTGGTCCTTATACTCTAAATAACACTTGTCGGGTAGAACTCTTGTTGTAGATGCCTTACTGAGTATTGTTACTTTCTAGTTAATTTATATGGATATCTTGACATGTCAATGATTATGAGTACTTTGAGTCCTTAAGGACTTTGAGCTGAATTACCTAGTTGAGTATTTATCGAGAATTTATTCTATTGAGATCCTATTTCTTAGTGTCCTATAGAGAATTAAGACTTGTTATAAAGCTATTTTTCTCATGCATCTAAACCTCATTTTCTAAACTGTCACTGATGAAACTGGAATTTTTGATATGATAGTACCATGGGTTTTCAATAGAGATATTATACAAGAGTTGAGCTCGATATTTGGTATCATTTCCCTAATGATTCGATGGTTACAATGATGTTGGAATTGTTTTAAGATTATTACTTATAGGAGACTGTTCCTTTTATGGGCCCTACTATCCCGGTTCGTTGTGTGAAGCCTTGGGAAGAGGAATATGGGGATTTAGTGATATATGCATATGTCTCCTGTGGGTCCTTCTTGCCTTGGGTACGTCTCGAATGAGGTACATGAGGGAACTTCTTTTAATTTACGATCACCCCCTTTCATTGCATATTTTTGCGCATGTTTGTAACTTCGGGCTTATGGGGGATGTTATGTCGGGTTTTTGGTTGGTTGGTTGTACTTTAGATTCTGTAATGAATGCATTCAGGCTATGGTTTCTTTTCCTTTTACTCGATTGTACCCTCTTGCCTGTTAGGAGCCCAGTTAGGGTGTTATATGTTTTCCCCATTTTACTAGTACAGAAATTGTATCTGTTCTCCTGTGTTTAATGGAGTTTATTCGGGTACTACTCTCTGATGTGTGTAGTTATAGTAGTTTAGCCTTGGTTCTGTTGCTTTCTCAATCTCCTCTCCAAGTATGTTTCGTGTTTTCATTTCCCTTACTTTTACCGGTAGCTATTTTCTATTAGCCGTATAGTTATGGAATTTCCCCAATTAGATTACCATTATACGATTTTTCACATCAGTTAGCTGTTTGTTGCCCTATTAGCTTGCTTGTTAGTATAGATCTCGCTATTTTTTTATTTGTATCTTACATATGGCCAATCAAACTATGATGCCTACTAGGTGAAAGTGCAAGAGAGAGGGTGAATTCTAAATTTTTCCTTTTCTCTTAGACGATTATCATGCAGATCCGGTCGACTATTACAGCAGTATGATGAATATACAATACAAGAATAGTACAGAAAGAAAAATGTACACAGTGTTTTTATACTAGTTAGGTCTCAAAATGAGTCTTAATCCAGTCCCCTTGGATTGAAAAGGGGTTTCACTATTTTGCCTTTTTCCTTTACTAAGTTTTCAATAACTCGGTATTACAACTTGTTACAAAATGATTGAGTTTACTCAAGAACTCAATTATACAAATGTTAAACCTACTCTAGAACTTAGCCTAACACAAACTACTGGGTCTGTTAGGATCTTATCAAATGCACAATCACCTACTAAGTCTGTTAAGATCTCAACGAATGCAAAAGAACCTACTAAGTTTGTTAGGATCTTAATGAACACTCAATATACTACTGAGTTTGTTAAGAAATCAGCGCAAAAAATGATTATTTCTGTTAGGAGCCCATCAAACACTCTAGTTTTTTTACTCTATTCCTCACTCAAGTTTTCCTCCTTTATATTTTTTCTACATAGTATACACTAAGTGATACAATGCTTATTACAAGTAAAAGAGAAACAATTTGATGACTTATAGAGCATACTTCTCCTCTTGAAGACTACTTCCCTACATAGATGGTGGAACATTGGAATAACCCAAGGGAATTGATCATTGAAAATAACTAAGCAATTACTTTTAAGAAAATTAATTGATATGCTTAACATAAAAATTTATTTAATACAACTGTAGAAGAGCTTCCTTAATTGTGTACTCCTTCTTGAATAGATCTGAACTCATTTACTGCATAGAGGTTTTAGTTATGAACTCGTTTGAACCTTCTCGGTTTACTAAAGAATATTGAGTTATTTTTCTTTGTTCTTAGTGTCCTGCTTTGGTCTTTGCATACCATTTATGAACAGTACCAAATAAGATCATCAATATACAACGACCTTCCTTGAAGCATGTTAATGACTTGTTAATGAAGGTTTTTTAAGCATGTTAATGACTTATTAATGAAGCTTTTCTTTCAAGGCTTCTATGTTGAGCACATTCTTTAAAATAAATAGTCATCCATCAAAACTTTGAATACTAACGATTTCACCCTTTTTGATGGATGATAATAATGCTATAGTTGTCTTTCCTTTATCAAATTTTGTTGGGCAATATGTTACCCCTATATTTATACCTATAAACAAAATTTGAACATAATACAAACATGCATATATTGTACTGTGCTCTCCTTGACTATAGCCAGATTAGCAATATGATCAAATATAGGAAAGACAACATAATATAAGTAACATACCTTTCTCCACTTTAGGCATAAAACAAAAAGGAAAAGAGTACTCAGTCAAGAATTTCTTAGGATATATTTATATAAGAACTTATAGGCACTATATTCTTAAAAAAACATGAAACAAAGACAATAAAATCTATCCTCTCCCTTAATTAGAGGAACCTTTAATATCATCTTTAATACTAGAAATCTGCAAATGAGCTGAAGTCATTGCAGCGATGAGTGTTTCACATTGTTCATGAAGATCTACCATTTTTTCTTGAAATGCATCCAACTTTGTCAAAATTGAAGGATATGGTTAGGAAGAAGGATTGATGACATAGTCGTCTAATTATATCCCATAATATTAGATAATCCCTTTAAAAGTCAATTTTTATCACCTATGAATCAAATAATATTTTTAAGAGACTGCGACAAGATCAATTTTGTACAATTATCATTAATAGATCCAGAATTGATATTAAAAATACTAAGACCATTTATCGGATAGTGAAAAGATCATATCTTTATGTCTCGTCTTTATGAAACTTCCATGTCTCAAGGCTCTTTAAAAATAGTCATTTATTTAGTTGACTGGTGTTCTTTTAGATAGTCGATTGTTTTATTATAGCTTTATCAGTGAAACTTGCATATATTTCTTCAAGTTCTCATGTTTGATCAATTTTAGTTTGACATTCTTCTGAGTTGTTCCTGTAAAATAGAAAAATTGACACGCCCTAAAATTCAGGCGAGATGGTACCTACCTTCCCAACCCGTTAGTTTAGGCTAACTCACAAATAAATATAAGGACAACAAATTTAAATACGAAAAGTAATACATAACTAAGAACATTTAAGCCAAAGTCCACTACATTCAAAACCAGGTAGCCAATATACAACCAACTAACTAATAATTTACACATTTTTGGTCTAAATATCAAAGTCTTTCAAGAAAGGTAATAACTCCAAGATAATGAAAAGAGACTCCAAAGACTGTGAATGAGCGGCAGCTACCTTTAAATGTGTTGGAATAAGTGGCGAGGTATGAGAAAAAGATCTCAAGTCCTATCTACCACAACACCTGTACAGAAGTGTATAAAAGACAAGGGTGAGTACAAAACAACAATACTAAGCAGCGTCCATGACTAGTTTAAATAAAAGGAATTAGTTATTACTCCTGACATTCAACCATCCTTCAATATTACAATATGCAAAAAACATATATACAGTAACCCATCCAACAATATTGTCATGACCCAAAATTGAGTTGTGATAGTGTCAACATTTCATCTGTAGACAAGCCTAATCCTGGCCTAGAGCGGTTAACGTTGGGTCAGTAACAAGAACCCAAAAATAAAAAGGCGAAAAAAAGAAGAAGAAAGGTACAAAGGAGACACAGAGATACATAACCAAATACAATATAATCCCCAAAACCTGGAGTCATGGACGTAGACCATCTACATATAGAAGTACAAAAATACAACCACAATTGGTCAAAACTACAAAATAGCTATCCAAGACCCAATTAGGATATTTAGTACTGGAGGGAAAACTGATGAGCAAGGACATCAGCTTCTCACCAAAATCTTCTAGAATCAAATAGCTAATGCGCCCGATCGCATTCGTCCAAATGACCCTTTCTAGGACCTGCATGCATCAGGAAAAGATGTAGAAGTGCAGCATGAGTACCAAAAACAATAGGTACCAAGTAGGCATCATAGGTCGACGAGGCAAAAAGTAAGCATAGGTAAGATAAAGAATGATTAAGAAAATAAAGTAGTTGTATATAATGTACAACCAAAGAAGGTAACTACAGTAATAGCTAGTGAGCGTAGTATCATCTAACAAGTGTGAACGAAAGCTACTAACAAGGCATAACACATAGACTCAGGCCACGAATATATCATGACCAAACGAGACCCATACTTGGAGCTCCAAGGTAATCAACACAAGAAAATACCAACCAGAGACTATAAGACCATCACCAAGTTAAGCTAACAGCGAACTCAACAAGTACATGAATAGCACAAGTAAAGCCTACTAGCAATTAAACTCGGTCGGTACCCATTAAACCGGTAGGTACACTCAGACAACCAAGCACCCTAACAGGTACACCCTCCTTACATCCCAAAGGGTACAAAAGAACATGTAAAAATACAATGTAAAAGGGCCCAAATAGATCCAACTGCCACCCTATAGGAAAGCTCAGAGATCATAGAAAATATAAAAAATAGTCTCAAATAATTTGGTAAAATAGCTCCATACTACTCATGAGAGTAGTCGTGGAAGATATAAATGTATATGAAACCAGTTTCTAGTTATTATTCTATCAAAACCAAGTCATTATTTAAATGTTTAATAAATGCTCGCAACACAAAATCAACCAATAGGCTAGACTAGTCTAAAACCTCAAATTAGGGCCCCGAGTATAATTAGCAGGCCACAAATCACAAGGTGCAATCATTTCCCAGTCCTAGTTCCGGTCCCGAGCCTAGAGTACCCGCATCCTAAATGCCACAAATGTCCAAAAGCACCTGTCAAGGGCCATGTATACACCCCTACAGGGAAGAAGAACACAAAGCTATCACATCTCAGTCCAATACACTCACTCCTAGGCTCGCAACAAACTAGGGAACACTATCATCAAACAGGCCACTAACCACACAGTGGAACAGTAACTGCTATACAAGCCTGAAAAGGCCACCCCTACTCTAATCACATACAATAACACAGGTAGAGCACAACGAATCAGCCTACCTAGATCACCTCCAAAGCCACCAACCTCAATCGGAGATAGCTGCTAAGATCTAATCCTTAGTATAATCCTCTCCCCGAACCTCACTACGGTCCATAGTATGGATATAATGATATGCATCAAAGGTGTTACTCCTCCCCCACCACACTACATCCAGAGGTTGCATGAGACATGAGATGTAGCCCTAAGGTAAGTAGTTAAACTACGAGTGAGCTAAATAGGTCATGGACCGAAAGAATGAGCATATCGGGGCGTGACTAATCATTCTAGCCCCAAGATGGCACTTGACTTTATATATACTATACTAATACCCGGTCTGAAGAAAGTAAGCCGTAGCCCACCTAGATTTCGGCGATATCCTCAAAGAGCGTGCCCTAAATGTCTAAAATCAAGTAATAAAGTTCAAAATCGTGCGAGTTAGCAAAAACATAACTCACATGCCAATATTAGTAAAACAAAACCCATATTTCTATATAAATAGCAGGGTCAAAATCCCAACTAAAATCGGGTATATAAACCCTAACAACTTGAAAAAGGAATTTTTTTTATACCCATACGTAGAGAAGTGCTTGCACATTGTATAGTACAAAATAAGGCTAAATTTAATGGTAGAATTAGAAGATAATAGTCCAAGAAATGTATGTATAAAGAAACAAAGAATTACCCAGTAGAATGATTGTAGAACCACCACAATGAATTTCTACGAATTAGAATCACAATATAACACTCTAACTTATGGAAATTTATTCTCTAGGAGGGAATCATCTAAATAAAAAGCAGAGAAAAATGAGAAAAATTCACTAGAACAACTTTATATATGTTTCCAGTCGATAGCATTATCGCATCATTCCAGCGTGATAGTGTTGGAACAAGTTACTGTACTGCACTGCGATCACAAACACTTACCATGATCATGTTAAAAGGAATCCTGGCTTTGGCGCGATCGTTCCCCTATAGCGCAATGGCGATAAATACCAAAGTTGGAATTCTCAACAATGCTCTAAAACATACAGGGAATAAAAATGGAGTCCAATTCTAGCACTTCATTTATGAAATCTTTTTGTAATCAATACTACGGACTCAACGAAAGAGACAAAAATAGAATTTGGGATCATATGAACTGCTTAAGCCCCAAAGAAGCTATAATTAAAAAAATATTGCACTATATCAATTGCCTGGGAACTAACTTGTAGATCCCAACTAGTTGTAAATGATTGGGGAAGTTAAAAAGACGCTCTAAATAAAAAAGATGCTCTAAGTACAAGAGAGTCGCAAAAACATGAAAACGATCTCGAGGGTCATTACAACATCTCCCACTACAAGAACTTTCATCCGCAACGTAAAGGAAAAGATGGGTTACCTGGAGAGTCAAATAAATAATTACTAAGCTCCCATATCCCTGTTTCTCTCCCAGGTGGCCTCCTCGACTGGGTGATGATCTAATGAACCGTTATAACTGGAATGTCTCAGGACCTAAGTCGTCTCACATTTCTGCTAGAAATGGCCTTAGGCTGTTCAATATAAGTCAATCGGTAGTCCAACTGAATTGACTCACAATGAAGTACATGGGAGGGTTTTGGTATATAACAATGAATCATAGTCACATGAAACACCAAATGAACAATGAATAACTCTAGAGATAGGGCTAACCTATAGAAAAATTTGTCGATCTACTCTATGATCTCAAATGGTTCGATAAACCTGGGGCTAAGCTTGCCCTTCTGCCAAAAATCTCATAACGCCCCTCATGGGAGAAACTTATAAAAATACCATGTCCCCAACATTAAACTCTAGAGGTTGAAGTCTACGGTCTCCATAACTCTTCTGAAGACTCTGTGCTATCCGTAGCCTATCTTGAATCACCCAAATACTTTTTGTGGCATCTTGAATCAAGTCAAAATTCTGAGGCAAAACTCGATAATATTGTATCAGTCAATTGGAGATCTACAATGTCTACCTTACAAGACCTCAAATAGGGCCATCTAGATGGTGGAATGGTAATTGTTATTATAAGAAAAATATGATAAAAACAAGTGTTGATCCCAGCTACCCCCAAAATAAAAAACACAAGCCTAAAGTATATCCTGGAGTACCTGAATGTTCCGCTCAGACTGGTTGTCTGTCTACGGGTAGAAAGCCATACTCAAAGCTATCTCAGTACCCATCTCACGTTGTATTGTACTCCATAATCGCGAGGTAATATGCATAACCTCTATCTTATATGATTGAAGATAGAAATCGGTAAAAAGTAAGTAGAATTAGCTAATCAATCCATGATGACCCATATACAATCATGAACCTTGGAAGTACGAGGGAGTCCCAATATAAAGTCCATGGTGATTTTTTCCCACTTCCAATCAAGGATAGGGAGTCGTTGCAATACACCACCGTGTCTATGATGCTCAAACTTCACTTACAAGCAGTTTAAGCACGGGGAAACATAACTGGTAACATCTGATCTCAAACTATGCAACCATCAGTGTTGTCTCAAATCTCTACACATCTTCGCAATGCCTCGATGTACGAAGTACCTGGTATAATGGGCCTCAGGAAGAATAGTCTGAATCAAGTCATCCACTCAAGGAACATAAATACAAATACCCATTAATAATACCCCGTCAAAGTCTATCAATCCACCGCTGTAGTCACCTTTCAAAACTAGCTGTCGAATACAGAGTAAGGATCTATCCTTACACTAGCATTGTTGGATTTGATCAAATAGAGTAGATCTAGTATCGACATAAGCAAGGACCCTTCTGATATAGTATATGTCCAACCATACCAAATGGTTAGCCAACAACTAAATGTCTAAGGCTAACGGCTTCTCTGAAGCTACAATAGAAGCCAAACTACCCATACTAATAGCCTTCCATCTTAGAGCATCTGTAACTACCTTCTCTCTACCGAGATAATATTAACACTAATATCATAATCCTTTAGGAGCTCAATCCATATCCTCTGCTTGAGATTGAGCTCCCTCTAGCTCAAATGTACTGAAAACTATGGTGATTAGTGAAAATCTTGCAATGAACACCATAGAGGTAATGCCTCCAAATCTTGAGCGTTAAGAATATTGCTGCCAGCTCCAAATCATAGGTGGGGTAGTTGAACTCATGAACCTTCAACTGAAGTGAGGCATATACAATGACATTTCCCTACTGCATCAATACACATTCTAACCTAATACCATAGGCATCTCAATAAATAATATACAGCTAGCCTTTTATTGGAAGCGTCAGTACCTATGCTGATGTAAGCATCTCCTTAAGCCTCAAAAAACTAGACTCATAATACCCAAACCACTAAAATGGAACATCCTTCCAGGTCAACTTGGTCATAGGAGTTGTTATGGATGAAAATCCATGTATGAATCATCTGTAATAGCCTGCCAACTCAACAAAGCTACGAACCTCAAAGGGAGTGGTGGGTCGAGGTCAATCACGAACGGCTAAAACCATAGCCGGTTCTACACTGATACCAACTGTGTATACAACATGCCCCAAGAAAGCAACCAAAACAAACCAAAAGGCACATTTCAAGAGCTTTACATACAACTACTCAGTCTAAAAATTCTAGAGTATAATGCTCAAATGATCCACATGCTGCTCTTGACTACGAGAATACACTAGGATGTCATCAATAAATATAATCACAAAAGAGTTACGGTACGACCTGAAAACTCTTTCATGAGATACATAAATGCATTTAGGGCATTACTCAGCCCAAATGACATAACCAGGAACTCAAAGTGCCCATGCAGAGTCCAAAAAGCAGTCTTAGGAATGTCCCTATCCTGAATCCTCAGTTGGTGATACCTGATTGCAAGTCAATATTTGAAAACTCCACCAACACCTTGAAGCTAATAAAAAAGATCATCAATCCTCAAAAACAGATACTTATTCTTAATGGTGACATTGTTAAACTATCAATTATCAATATGCATTCATAAATTCCCATCTTTCTTCTTCACAAATAGTACCGGAGTACGCCATGGTAAAATACTAGGGCGTATAAAGCCTCTGGCAACCAAATCCTGTAACTGAATACTAAGCTCTTGGAGCTCTGCTGGATCCATGCGATAAGGTGCCATAGAAATAGGCCTATTTCCTATCTCAACCTCTATTGCAAAGTCTACAACATGCTTGGGTGGGATGTAAGGCAACTCATCAGGAAAAACATCATGAAACTCTCTAACAATGTGAACAGACTCCAGGAAAGGAGGATCAACCCTCATATCGTGAACATAAGCTAAATAGGCAGTACAACCCCTGCATATGAATCTACTACCATGCATATTAGATACCACTAGCATTGGAGAGTAGCTAATAGGACCCCTTCACACTATCGAAGGCACACTGGGAATGAATAAGGTCATGGTCTAGGAAAAAAAATCCAGGACCGCATGATGTGGAGAATTAATTCATGCCCAGATCACATCAAGTCGACCATGTCCAGAACTACAAGATTAGCCCGAGAGTCCAACCCCTATACGGTCACAACAAGATCTCAGTGAATCTAATCCACCACAATAGGCTCACATGTGGGAGTAGCCACACTCACAGGAACAAGTAACCGCTCACACACAACACCTATACTGGGTGCAAAGTAAATGGACACATAAGAATATGTAGATCCAGGGTCAAATAATACCAAGGCTGACTTGTGACAAAATAATAACATACCCGTAACTACAACATCAGAAGCCTCTACTCGGGTTCTATTAGGTACGACATAAAGCTGACGGTGCCCTTCTAACCTCCTCCACTATCCCTTGCTCTTCCCCTCTTCCCCCTCCCCCATGACTACCTCAGCCCGCTGGTCGACCACCTCTCTCTAGTTGCAATACTGTCTGTAAGGATTTAGCGGTTTGTGTTTCTAGATGAATGGCCCAGCACGGTGGACAATCTCTGGCATAGTGATCAATCTTACCATACATAAAATAACTTCAATACCCCGCTTGACCAGAACTATCAACAGAACTTACCCAGCCACCACTACCCTAAACCCCAGTAGATACGCCCCTAGCGGGCTAGCTACTGTGAACACCATTAGCTAATGGTAAGAAGGCCTGAACCGGCCTACTAGACTGTCCCTGGTACCACTATGTTTGAGGTGTACGGCTTTCATGTCATGCCCCAAAAGATCAAGATCAACTAAAATCTCCATGGCGACGCTATTTTTCATCGTCCCCCCCCCCGCCTTGGGCCAAGAAAAGATGCCTCTCCATGTTATCAGCATGATCAACCACCGCTAATAATGAACTACCCTAACATCTTCCTTTCTTTGGTCTTATCCAGCTGTAAAGAGATGGACCCACTCGGCCTTTGTCAGCATAATAGCAGCCCTAAGCCTCAATAATTGTGTGAATTGGGCATCATACTCACAAACTATCATCGATCCCTGCTGCAAGTCAATGAACTGAGCTCTGAGTTCCTCGCGAAATCTAGGGAACATAATAAGACATAAAATCATCCAAAAATTGATCCCATGTCATCAGTATAGACTCTGAAGGTTTATTCTCTCTATTTGACCTCTACTACGCCTTAGCCTAACCCTCTAACTAATATCCAATAAAATCAACTCCATGTATCTCTCTCAAGCACAAAGTCTATATCCTTTCCTCACACTATGTAATGAACCCATGGGTCCTACCCAGAATCACTAGAGAATCTAAGAGGCCCCATGTGCATAAAATGAATATGCATCTTCCATTCCTCGAAAGTCATAATAGGAACTACATGTTGGGGCTAGCCTAGTGGTTAGACTAATTGAACAGAAGGAGATGGGGCACCTTGTACCGCTCCCTGGGATGAACTCTGACCTTCATCAGTGGGTGCCTAGAAAAGATAGCCATCATTCGTTGCCACATGTCTCTATGTGTGTCATTCTAAAGTGGTTGTATCTGTGTGGGAGTTAAATACACAGGTGCATGCTCATCTCGCTCAACTATAGCGCAGCCTTACCTATGGGCTATGTCTTACCCCATCCCCTAATTGGATCTCTCTGCAGAGGCGGGGGAGCATCATTATCTCTAGGTTCTAACCGTGTATGGACCATCTACGAAAGAATAGGACAAAAATGAGTAGTAGAGAAACGAGTAGAAACATCATACAATGGAATCAACAAGAATCAAACATACTAAAAAGCCATGTAGCCTCCCGAAGATAGGATTACGAACATCTACCTACTGATCCATGGGATTATACCAGACTCCTGATCCTACAGCCAGAGACACCTATGAACCTAGAGCTCAAATACCACTATGTCACGACCTAAAAATTGAGTAGTGATAACATTTACATTTCATCTGTAGAAAATCCTAATACTGGACTAGAGCAGTTAATGGTGGTCCAGAAACAAGAACCAAAAAATAAAAAAAGAGAAAAATAGAAAAAGAGAGGTATAAAAAATATACAGAGATACATAACCAGATGCAATATCATCCCCAAAACCAGGAGTCGTGGTATTAGAGCCTCTATATACAGAAGTACAGAAATACAACCCATAACTGGGAAAAAAATAAAAAATAGTTATCCAAGACCTAATTAGGATAAATTTAGTACTAGAAGGAATACTAGTCATCAAGGAAGCCAGTTGCTTATCAAAATCTCCTAGAATCACATCAACTAATGCGCTCGATCTCGTTCATTCGAATGACAAGTACTAGGACTTGCACTATGAAAAGATGCAAAAGTGTAGCATTAGTACTAAAAACAATAGGTAACCAGTAGGCATCATAGGCTGACCGGGAAAAAGTAAGCATAGGCAAGGTAAAGAACGATCAAGCAAATAAAGTAGTGGCATATAGTGTAAAATAAAATAAGGTAACTACAGTAACAATTAGTAAGTGGAGTGAAGGATCAACTATCGATATGTGTAGTACCATCTTACAAGTGCGAAAAAAAGCAACTAATGCGGCATAATATATAGACTCGGGCCACAAACAGATCATGGCCAAACAAGACACATACCTAGAGCTCCAATGTAACCAATACAAGGAAATACAAATAAGAGACTTGAAAACCATTACCTAGTTAACCTAATAGTGATCACAACAAGTGCATGAATAGTATTAATCAGAACAAAAGAGCATAAGTAAAGACAACTAGAAACCAAACCCAACTGGAACCCCATTCTGCTTGTAGGTACACTCAGACAACCAAGTAACCCAAAATAACGTGTAAAAATGCAATGCAAAGGGGTGTAGGAATAGTAAATAAGTGCTCATACGCACCCTTCTTGGTACATGACTCTTTCAGGAGTGAACCACAGAAACTATCCTATATCTTCCCCAACCTACCCCAGTATACCCCTTCCCCAGCCAAGCAACATCCCCCAGGCATGGCGTCCTAGTCAGAAGGTCCGTCGAGGAATCCAATCCCAAGTATAAATTACCAAATAAAGGCATCCAATCTCATAGTTATCAAGGCCAAAAGAACAAAACTCAAGCTTAGCTCGTATAACATATCTCAGTAGAAAAATAAAGTGCAGCCTTACTGATAAAAATTCCCAATCCCAAATAGGTCCAACTTCCACCCTATAGGAAATCTTAGAGATCATAGTGAATATAAAAAATAGTCTCAGATAGTGTGGTAAAATAGCTCCATACTTCTCATGGGAGAAGTCATGGAATATATATGTGTATATAAAACCAGTTTCGACTTATTATTTTGTCAAAACCAAGTCATCATTCAAATGTTTAATTCATACTCGCAAAACAAAATCAACCAATAGGCTGACTAGTGTAAAACTACAAATTAGGGCCCCTAGTATAACTGCCCGGCCCCAACTCACAAGGTACAATCATTTCCCAGCCCTAGTTTCGATCCAGAGCCTCACTATGATCCACAGTCCGTGTATAGTGATATGCATCAAAGGTGTTACTCCTCCCCCACCACATTACAGTCCAGAGTCGGCATGAGACATATAGGCAGGGCAGTGTAGACCTGAGGTAAGTAGTTAAGCTACAAGCAAACTAAATAGGCCATGGGCCAAAAAAATAAGCATATTGGGGCCTGACTAATCATTCTAGCCCTAATCTGGTGCTTTACTTTACATACACTATACAAATACCCAATTTGAAAAAATAGACCATAGCCTACGTGGACTTCGGTGATATCTTTGAGGAGCTGCCCAAAATATCCAAAATTACGTATGAAGCTTGGAGTAACGCAAGTCTCGTAAAAATATAACCCACATATCAATAAGAGTAAAACAAGACCTATATTGCTATATAAATAGCGCGGTCAAAATCCCGGCTAAAATCAGGTCCATAAACCCTAACAGCTCATAAAAGGAAAATATTTATACCCACGCGTAGAACACCGCTCGTACATTGTACGATTCAAAATATGGATAAATTTAATGGTAGCACTGGAAATATAAGTCCAGGAAACATATGTAATAAAGAAACTAAAAATTACCCAATAGAAATGAACATAGAACCACTGTAGCAAGTTACTATGGATTAGAATCACAATATACACTCTAATTTAAGGAAATTTATGCTCTGGGAGGGGATTTTACAAATGAAAAGGAGAGAAAATGAGAAAACCCCACTGGAATAGCTTCATATATGCAGCTAGCCAGTGGCGCAATCGCGCTGGAAGCGATTACTGTTCTGCACCGCGATCGCGTCCACTTAGCCCAATCGAGCTAAAAGAAAAAAAATTGACTTTAACACGATCACGCCCTTATAGTGCGATAGCACTAAGTACCAAAGCTTGAATTTTCAACAACGCTCTAAAATAATTAGAGAATAGAAAATGGGTCTAATTTTAACACTCCATATATGAAATCTTAATGTAATCAATATTCTGGACTAAACGAAAGCGACAAAAAGGTCATTTGGGATTATCTAAATTGAGTAAGCTCTAAAGAAGCTATCATTAAAAAGGAGTTACACTATATCAGCTGT
>JBDJHY010168699.1:0-12389 GCA_039654485.1 Withania somnifera | reverse complement strand
CTATGTATAACACTCAAATTGGCTTATGTTCTCCTCTATAATGCTCCAAGGAATATAGCTGTCATAAGAATCCTAAGAAAACTTATCCCAAATAATAGGAGGTGATACAGCTGGTCTATCATCTACATAAGACCGGCACCATTTCCAAGATGACCCATGCAACTGTAGGGATGTATATTGGACCCCGTGTGAGTCTTCCAACCTTAATAGCTAAAACCTCAATAGCCTCATCTGCCCTACCAATTTAAAATTTTGGGGGATATATCTTCTTAAGTTTATTATAAACAACGTTCATCTGACATAGTTTCTCAAAGACCAATTGGGGCTCCAACACCAGGTAATTATATACCCTCATCTTTGTGAACCATGCGTGATTGTCCCACCTTATCCTGCATAATAGGAACGTGTTGCTGCTGATATCGGGTCTGAGCCTCTATACCATCTTGAGGAACTTAGGGTGTGCCAGTTGCATTCCCACCATGAGCTAAATTCTCCAACACACCTTATACTTAAAGTAAGGTTTGTTAAAGCAATTGAGTGGAAAATAGCATCTGGGGTTGCATATCCATTGGCATCCTAAATCTCAGGCTTAGGGGATGTTTCACTAGTCTGGCCCCTTATGGAATAAGCACCTAGGAGTCTAACTATTCTCGGTCCCCTGGCATGTCCTAGACCCCTATTCGGTGTCTCCTTAGTATATTGGCCTCATCTCTCACCATACACCTTGTCATAGCCATCTATTCACAAAATAAACCATGTCTCAATATATAAAAAGACAAAAGCGCAAGTTAAGAGTGCAAGAATAAAGGGATTAACTCCTAAAGTTCTGTAGCATCTCAAAGATTGGTAATGAATTCCTCTGCACCATTTCGCAAGACTCCTAAACTTTGTCTTGTACACATATGAGCCCTATGAAACCTAGTGCTCTAATAGAAACTTGCCAATGACCCAAAATTCAGTCATGATGCCACCTTCCCTAACCCACATAAACAAGTAAGTCTCACAACATCTAACAAGGGTAAATACATAAATAATGAAGCAATAAGAAGAAAAAAATGTATAAAACAAAATCCAACAAGTAAACCTCTAGAAATCTAAAGTCATATTGTACAAGGTGCTAAAATTATAAATACAATGTATGATACAAAAACGGTGTCAATGTCTCTAAATTAGAATAAAATAGAATTGGGGACATAAATAATGAATGTCCATGAAGCATGATAGACAAAAAGCATGAACCTCTTGAACTCCTAAAAATATGCCTCAAACTGCGATTTATGGGAAGAAAAATCAAGTTGCTCCCATCTTAGAACATACACAAGTATAGAAAAGCAAGGGAGTGAATATAAAAAATAAACAATGGGTACTCAACAAGTATCCCTAGCTGGCCCTAAAGAAGAGCTGTAACGAGAACCACTACCATAACAACCTGACTACAATCCTCCTATAACACCAAGTTGCAGAAAATAACATAACAAAACAGTTTATATGACTAATACAGGGCATGGGGAGACAACATTAAACAAATAACTACTCAAAGAACCAATAGTAATGATAATATAAAAAGAAACACTAATATATTGGTAACAAGTCCCACAGACTATCATCACAATAAAGTATGAAAAATACCTCAATCAGCATCTTTCCAAGTAAGTAATAACATCAATAACATATCCAAAATCAATAAACCACAAGTATCTAAAAGTCATCCTTGGCCTACCCCAAGTGTAGGCCTCCCTAATCAAGTCAAGTCACAACTCATGGTAAATTCCCACTAGTTATATAATAGTCTTACAAAGGAATTCCATCGTCACTCATATCAGTCCTTTATAAACGAATCCACCCGCGGTAGGAAGGTTACATCTGAAGCAACCAAATATAGATTTGTGGATAGGATTCTAAACGGGAATGGGCTAAGGTAATGGAATCCCTAATCAAGTCTACATCGATTCCATTCCCTAACACAAAAGTTCATCCACAATAAAAAGGGTACATTTGCCACTCTGACAAATAGACTTGAGGGATAGATTCTAAAATGACTTGACCAACACCAATACTGCAACTCATAACTGATCCTTAACCAGCTCATAACCAATACATAATGATCTCATAACTAATGCATAATTGTGTCATCATTAGTGCATAAGGATCAAATAAATCCATCCATACCTTCATTTAGCACTCCATTTTAGTACCCAACTTATAAGTCCATTTACGATAGGAAGGGCATATCTGATGCTGCAGAAAAATTGACTCATGAGAAGGATTCTAAATGGGTAGGACATGATACAATTAATAAAACAATCTATAATTATGAAACAACCATCGTTGTTCTATGCAAGTGTAGGTCCACTTTCTCGAGTTAAGCTATGACTTATGGGAATATCTCATTCATTATATATACTCAAAAAAGGAGTTTGTTACACCCAAATATGTTCCGAACACACAAGTCCACCGAGATTGGAAAGGTACATCTGATGTTACCGAGAAATAAACTTTTAGGAAGGCTTTTAAAAGAATAGGCCAAGTAACCATAAAAACACATTATAACTATTTTACTCACTCGTCTCATCATCATTCAGTCATAACCTCTTTCATTCATTTATCATAACCAGGAGGCTCTTACCTTTCAATAGCATACAATATCAAAGCCATATAATAAATAATTGAATCACCATACACATCTGCCACTAATCAAGTATGGTCAGGACCACTAGCCATGTACTACTAGTCACATGAGACTTAACTGGTAAGACTAGTCAACTCCATCACCTTATACTTAACTGGTAACACTGGGAATTTTTTTTGTCACCTCAACTCTATGTTTCTAAGATCAAGTTCCATGAATATCATCAGTTGTCACGACCCAATTTCATGGATCATGATGGCACCTACTATATCACCAGTAATAGAACCAACCCCCGTAGTCCATAGCTGAAGAGGGAGACTACTAAATCAATTGTGGAAGTATATCAAAAGTCAAAAGATAATTAAATGCAAAAGTTTTAAAGATGAGATAAACTACTCAAAATCCGATATCAATGTTAAACGAACCACTAAGTACAGAAGTAATAAAAAATTTAAATAGTTCTAATACAACTATATCTCCAAAATACATAGAGATTTAATAAAAATTCCAAAGTTGAAGAGAAGCAGGTAAAAGCCAGATGTCAAGCTCACCCTAAATCTCTGAAAAAAAAAATCCGAATGAACAACTGTCTATATATCACAAATGGGAACCTGTACTCGGATCTGCACATATGCAAGTGTAGTATGAGTACAAGCTGCCGAAGCAACCCATACCTAGTAGGCTTCGAGGACCACTAGGAACATAACAATAATAAAAACAATAAATAATAGAGTAAAACAAAAGGGTCACAGAAGCAAATAGTACAACAAGGGGACTAGCTACTCAAATAAGAATCAAGTATCAAATAGACTAATATAGCTAGGTAGTCACATAACAGGATCTCAGGCAATGAAAGAAATCGTACCCGGCATCCTTGAAACAACATATGCGAGCAATAAGAAAATAATTAAGAATCAAAGAAGATAGGAGTGGAACATGGACGGTATACCGGTAACCTCAAGTAAAAAGATAAACAACTGAATAGGAGTGTAAGGCAAAATTCCCGCATAACATGAAGCATCAATTACCAAGAAGGACAACTAAGCAGTAAGATGGAAAATAAAATAAAGCAATTAAATGCAAACAAGTCCCCCAGAAAGAAGCACAGCGTACACAGAAACACGTTCACCCGTAAGCATCACCATACTACCATGGGTACACTGAAGAAAACAAGTACAGAATGTAAACACACACATGAACATCATCAGAACCTCATATCCCCATTTCAGAACCGTAATGAATCACAAATGGCACCTTGTTCCCATATCAATAATATCTGTCGGCATCTTGTGCCTCAAATCAATAATATCAGCTAGCATTTTGTTCCTCAAATCAATAATAATTGCTAGCTGTGCTTGGCAGGTCAAGGGGTACAACGCCGACATATCATAGGGTATCACCACTAGTCCTTGATAAATCAGTATTATCATATTTCCACAATCAGTAGTACCACGTGTCTCAAAAAGTTATATTCACTGCCATACAATAATGGACTCAAGTCCAGTGCTGTACGCACTGCTGAACAGAGTCAGTCTCAAGTCCCAGCATTTAATAGTGAAAAGATATTTTCCGGTGCCAGGAGGTAAATCCTTGACTAAAATAGGTGAAAATGGTATTACTGGGTGCTCGATATAATGTCGAGACTAAAATAGTAAAAGATAATTACTTTTATTATTATTAAAGTGTTATTATTTATTCCTTTATGTCGCTATTAACTTTATCATCAAATTATCCCCTAGCCATCATGGCTCATAAATTAGGTAGTGATACTACCCAGCCCTAATGCACTCTTATACTAGCCATAGGCCCGGCCTCTCATGTCATGAATGCACAACATATCAATACCATAGATAACAACATATAATCAAGAATTATCCACATCTTATACCTACACAGGTATCTCTAAAAAAATGCTAATTATCGGACCGCATATCACTCGGATGCCAAAATATCAATATCAACATAGAATGGACGAAAGAATAGTAAAGGGTTACTATAAAGCCTAGCTACCCAACCCACGGATGCTATTTATTACAGTTATTAAAGCTATAAGCCCAGAGATAGCCCTACGAAGCCTACCTGTCATCCAATGATAGAGCATTGCAATATCATGAATCGTGCTCTGACTAACGTCAAAAGGTCTCCAAATAATCTGAAACCTGCATCAAAGTATTCTATATGTTAATATGAGTCTAACGGTGTATTTTATGCTAAGTTTCGGACAGGGCCTAAAAATAGAATGTGGGGACCACTTGATGAAACTAAAAGTAAACTTCACTACAGGGTATGCAATGTTATTAGGAACCCGTGATCCAAAATTGAGCATAATTCAAGTGTGGGAAGGGCTTCAAAACAGCCCGAACAGATTTGACCCTAAAGGGATAAAAAATTCAATCTTTACGGATTTAACGTTGGAATTTTGGCATATAATTGATATTAGAAGCCATGTATACTCAATTAACGAAGAATTACTCAAAATATACAGATTATGGAAGTTTTTTACCGATTTCAATCCTTGGAGCCATTAATGGTGGAACTAAGAATTGAAGAGTTTTAAGACAAAAATTCAAAGAGAAACTTACCAAATTGCATAGAAATAAAAGGAGACAAAGTGGGAAAAGTGCCCAACCTTGGAATGTGGTTTGAGAGAATATTCACAAAAACATCTTGAAATGGAGTATGGGTGATGAAATAATAAATTGGGGTCGTGTGGGAACTTATATACTATAGCAAATTTATAGGGGATAACAACGTGATCCTAATCGTGATGGGATCTCCATCACATCGTGATGGATTTCCAAGACAACCAGTAGCCCATCACGATTTGCATCATGATGTGATACAATCGCGATGGCCCAGCTGCAGATTTCTATTGCAGTTTTTTCCTACAGGGGTCTCGAAATTGAAATAAAGTCTAAATTTGGCAAACGAAATATGTATTTTAAGTGGAAAACACATTTTGTACTGAACAGAATAGCTGAAATTGAAGTCTGAGGTCATTTCGAATGAATGTTGACCAAGTCAACACTTAGGCTAAATTATAAGAATTCTCCATCAACACCTAAAAATTGCAACGGGCATACTACTAGAAACACCAACATTCTTCCTATCCTAATTTAATCATTCTGGAGTTGTTAGAATTGTTAGAATCCCAATCTGACACTCCGAACATCAAAATACCACCCAAGCTCCACTTTAGGCCATAAACGTAACTAAAATCCACAAATTGGCATAAGGTGCAAATGACAACTCCAAAACTCAAACTTAAGGTCAATCCTAACTTTGTTTGGCATTCTGAAGATGACAAAACTATCAAAATTTAATTTTGAGCTCGTCTTCAAGGGAAGTTGACTTTGTTCAATGAGTACTTAGTTTTAGTCTCTAAAACAGGCAATTTAAGATATTTCTCAACTGAGTTGCCAGTAATCTGAACTACTGGTCCCAACAAGTCATAAATGACTTAGGGCAACTACCAAAATGCTCCAAAATGCAAAACATTGGGTATTTATCATAAATGACTATGAAGGTCACTACAACATCCATTACTAAAAGGACTTTCGTCCCCGAAAGTCAAGTAAAAACAAGAAATAAGTGGGAAGAGAATGTACCTGATGCCTCAAATAGCTGTGGATACTGCTTCTGTATCTCACCCTCGATCTCCCAAGTAGCTTTCTTGACCGGACGATGCCTCCACTGCACCTTCACCACTGGAACCTAGACCTCAACTTTCTCACATCCTTAGCTAATATTTTCACAAGCTCCTCAGCGAAGGATAAATTCTCATCCAATGCATTGAATCTTCTCGAATGACGTGTGACTCATCGGGTATATACCACCGCAACATAGAAACATGGAATATAAGAAGAATAACGAAAAGCATAGGAGGCAAAGCAAACCTATAGGCAACCTCACCAACTCTCTCCAAAATATCATATGGACCAATATACCTAGGACTAAGCTTGCCACAACTAACAAATCTCATCACACCGTGCATAAGAGATATCCGCAGAAATACTTTATCTCCAACCCCAAACTCTAAGGCACAAAGTCTATGATCAGCCTAAATCTTTTTCCTACTCTGTGTTGCCCTCAAGCTATCCTAGATCAATAGAACCTAATCAAGAGAATCACATAAAAAGTCTTTGGATTGGACTCTGGCCTCAAAACCATCAAACCAACCAATAGGTGACCTATATCGCCTACCATACAATGCCTCAAATGGTGCCATATCAATGTTAGAGTCATAGCCATTATTATAAGTGAACTCAGCCAACAGTAGGTATTGATCCCAAGCACCCCTAAAGTCTATCACACAAGCTCTTAACATATTCTCCAATACCTAAATATTCCACTCTGACTGATTGTTAATCTGTGGATAGAATGTCGTGCTTAAATGTACCTCAGTACCCAAATCTCGCTGAACAGACCTCTAAAACTGCAAAGTAAACTGGTTGCCTCTATCAGAAATGATTGAGATAGGAACACTATGTAGATTTGAGCCAGATGCTCAGCGTTATGAGAGGAATAAATGGGAATGAAATGCGCTGACTTGGTCAGCCTGTACACAATAACCCAAACCTTATCGACACCTCTGCTAGTCTGCGGCAACCTGAAAACAAAGTCCATAGTCACTCGCTCCCACTTCCAAGTTGAAATAAGGAGTCGTTGCATCCAACCACCTGGTCTTCGATGCTTATACTTAACCTATTAATAGTTTAAACACTTAGAAACATACTCAGTAATATCCCTCTTCATTCCCTTCCACCAATACAACTTTCGTAGGTCCCGATACATCTTGGCTATACCAGGATGAATAAAATACCTGGAACTGTGAGCCTCACACAAGATCAACTGCCTCAAGTCACCAATATAAGGAACACAAATGCAACCACCAAATTAAAGTGCACCATCTGAATCAATATAGGCTTTGTCGGCCTCTCTGGCTAATACCTCTCCACGGAGGGCAACCAACCCCTTATCCTCAAACTATCGTTGTCAAATTTGATCTATCAAGGAAGATTTGTCCTCAACACATTCCAATACAATCCTAGGGTCTGAAAGATCAAGCCTCACCAATCGGTTAGCCAACGACTTAACTTCTACCTCCAACAGCTTGTCGAAAACTAATAAGGCTGCTAGGCTACCCATACTGACCGCCTTCTGGCTCAAGGCATCTGCCACAACGTTTTCCTTTCCCGATTGGTAGAGAAGGTAAATATCATTGTCTTTCAGTAGTTCAATCCATCTACATTATCTAGAATTTAGCTCTCTCTAGCTCATAATGTACTGAAGACTATGATGGTCAGTAAAGATCTCACACTGGATCCCATATAGATAATGTCTCTAGATCTTAAGCGCAAACACTACTGCCGCCAACTCCATGTCATGAGTGGGGTAGTTATGCTCATGCACCTTTAGCTGCTTCAACGCATATGTAATAACTCTACCCTATTGCATCAGGACACAACCCAAACCAACACCAAAGGCATCACAATACATGGAGAAACCTTGATCCTCCACTGGCAAGGTCAAAACTGGTGTTAAAGTTAATAAGTCCTTGAGCTTCGAAAAGGTCATCTCATACTCATTTGACTACTAAAACACAACATCCTTTCTAGTCAATCTAGTCAAGGGTGCTGCATTGAAGAGAATCCCTCGACAAAATACCGATAATCAAGCCAAGCCTATGAAATTACAAATCTCAAAAATAGAAGTTGACCTTGGCCAATCACGTACCGCCTAAATATTTGTTGGATCAACTTTAATCCCAACTTTGGACACAACGTTCCCCAAAAATTCAACCCACTCTAACCAAAACTCACACTTTAAGAACTTTGCATAAAGCATATGTTCTCTTAGTGTTTGGAGAATTAATCTCAAGTGTTGCTCATGATCAGACTTACTCTGCGAATACACCTAGATGTCATCTATAAAAACAATCATGAACCAGTCCAGGTAGGGCTTAAGCACTCTATGCATCAAGTCCATAAAAGCTACTGGAGCATTGGTAAACCCAAATGACATAACCAGAAACTCAGAATGACCATAACAGGTCCTGAAAGCTATCTTAGGAATATCCTCTGACCGAATATGTAACTGATGGTAACCAGACCTCAAATCAATTTTAGAGAACATAGATGCTCCCTGTAGCTAATCAAACAAGTCATTAATTCTCGGCATATGATATCTATTTTTCATAGTAACTTTATTCAGCTGCCGATAATCAATACACATTCTCATCGTACCATCCTTCTTCTTTACAAATAGAACTGGTGCACCCCAAGATAACACACTAGAATGGACAAAACCTTTATCTAGAAAATCCTGGAGAGGAGCAATAGAAATGGGCTTAGTGCCCGGCTCTAAGTCAATAGCAAAATCAATATCCTGCTCTGGTGGTAGGCCTGATAGGTCGGTCGAAAATACATCCAGGAACTTAAAAACAATAGGAACAGACTAAGGAATAGGAGTTTCAACCTGAATATAACGAATATATGCTAAGTATACCAAACAGCCCCTCTTTACTAGCTTTCTAGCCTGAAGGCACGAAATAAAGCCTATTGATGCACGACTACTACTACCCTGCCACACAACTGGAGGTGAACTTGGTATTACTAAGATGACAGTCTGGGCATAAAAATCCAAAACCGCACATGGGAATAATACCAATCCATACCCCAAAATAATATCGAAGTCCTCCATATCTTGCAACATTAAGTCAACTCATGTGTCTAATCCGCCAACAGAAATCAAACATGATCCGATCACCAGATCCAATACTAACGAATCCCCTACCAGGGTAGCAACACGTATAGATGTAGACATCACATTGCTAGGTAACCTCAAACTGGGTGAAAAATAAGATGACACATATGAACAAGTAGACCCAAGGTCAAATAAAGTTGACATAGGTGTAGAACACACAAAAATCAAAACTGTAATCACAGCATCCAAGGTCATAGCCTCAGGTTAAGTAGGAATAGTATATAACTAGCGATCACTGCCATGAAGATCACTACAGCGACCAGCGCACCTACTACGCTGGCCCCACCTCTAGCCGAAGGCGGCACTAATCTCAATAGTTGTGCAGACTTAGAAGTAGGCTGAATAGTACCCCTATGGGGATAAAGTTTAGCTTAATGGCCCATAAGGACACACTCATAACACAGTCCATATGGCCCACTCTGTCAGGATCCTCTACCAAAACCCATCTGACCACCTGGTATGACGAACCAGCTCCACATGAATACTGTGTAGGAGATGGAGATAAAACCTATAATGATGCCTACACTAGCCTACTATAATGGCCCTATGACAGATAAAACTACCCGCAGCCCCCAGAACGAGACCCACTATAACCTCCCTGAAACCTCGGCCTCTTTTCGTTGCGCTGATGTGACTCATAGTAGAGGGCTTCTTTAGAGTTTGCATGATCAACTATGGCCTGAAATGGAAGACCGTCAAACACCAGTAATGCTACCACCTCGCAGAGCATATCTCTCAACCCATAAGCAAACCGGTGGACTCTCTCCGCCTCTATAGGCATAAACTCAACCCCATAAACTAAAAGCTGATGGAATCTAGCCTTGCACTCAAAAACTAACATTGAACCATGTGCAAGCCTCCTTAATTCTTCCCTCAGGTGTTCCCTTTAATACCTGGATACGAATTTCTTCATGAATACTTATAAAATTCATCCCAAGTCGGTTGTGAAGAACCTACGGGTCTACAGATCAAGAATACCTGCTACTATTGCTTAGCTGTTCCACGCATCTGATAGGTGGTAAAGGATACACCATGGGTCTGTAATACCCCAATATTGGTCAGTATCTCCTCATACTCTACCATAAACTTGTGGGTATCCTCCCCTGGTACTCTAGTGAATCTGGGGGGATCCAATCTCAAGAATTTGGTTAGGAGCTTTTTCTCCGTATCTATCATGGCTGGCTATTTCTCAATAGCAGAAGCAATGGTTGGTACTGGAAAAACCTGAACAGGTGCGGAATTCATTGTTGGAACAATTGGTGGCACTGTCTACACTGTAGGATAAGATACTGGGACGGCTAGTTGTGTCCCATCTATAGGAGGGCCTCCAAAGGCACTAAGTATCTGCCATAGTATGCTACGAATATCTAGAGACGGTGCTGTAGAGGGTGTCGAAATAGGTATTTCTGTCAGTGCTACAGTTGGCGTTGCAACAGGTGCTGCAAGAACTGGTGGGACCTCTACAATAGTAGCTGGAGTAGGCACTTCGGCTGGTGCCCTAGTCTTCTTCTTATCTGCCTTTGAACATGTGTGAGGTATTTGCAAAAGAGTGATGACAAAGAGTAAGAATCTTTCAAGAAACTTTCAAAGTTGTACACATGATACAAGATTCAAAAAAAAGAGTTAATTTTCCTAAATGTCACTATAGCCTCCCGAATATAAGCAATGAAAGTCTCCACGCCAATCCAAAGGACTCTACTAGACATTGGTTCTGTACACAAACGCTGATGAACCTAGTCTTTGATACCAATTTGTCATGATCCAATTTTGTGTATCATGATAGCACCTACTATACCACCTAGTAGGAGAACCAACCCCGTAGTCCAAAGCCAAAGAGGAGGACTACTATATCGAATGAAAAATTATATCAAAATACAAAAGATAATTTAAGTGTGAAAGTGTTAAGAATCAATAAATGACCAAAAATCCAATATCAGGGTCAAACGAACCACTAAGTACAGAAATAATAAATCTAAAATAGGCCTAATATAATTGTATCTCCGAAATACATGAAGATCAAATAAAATATCAAATCCAAAGAGAAGAAGGTAAAAACCGGACGCCAAGGTCACCCTAAATCTCTGAAGTAGATGAAATCTGAACGAACAATTGACTGTATATCACAATCGGGAACCTATACTCGAATCTACACATACGCAAGTGTAATATGAGTACAAGTTCCCAAAGCAACCTGTACCCAATAGGCTTCGAGGGCCCATTAGGTACATAACAATAATAAAAGCAGTATATAATAAAATATGTTAAAAGGGGTCACGGAATCAAATAGCACAACAAGGGAAACTAGCTACTCAATTATGAATCAAGTACAAGTAGGCATGAATCGCTAGCTAATCACATAATAGGATCTCAGGAAATGAACAAAAACATACCTGGAATACTTGCAACAATATATGTGAATAATAATTCAACGAATAAGAATAAAAAAAGATAGGAGTAGAACATGGACAGTATATCAGTAACCTTAAGTGAAAGAGTGAATGGCTTGACAATAGTATAAGGCATAAAGTCCCACATAACATGAAGTAGAAACTAACCTGCAAAACTAAGCCTAATAGAAATAATAAAGTAAAGAAAATAAATACTAATAAGTCCCCCATAAGGAAGCACAACGTACACAGAAAACACGTATACCCATAGGCCCTCCAATCTGACCTATGAGCAAACTGAAAAAAATAAGTGCAGAAAGGTAAACACGCACATAAACGTCATCTAAACCTCACATCCCAATTTCAAAAATCTAATGAATCTCAAGCCTGGCATCTCATGCCTCGTATCGATAATATCATCAAGTCTGGCATCTCGTGCCTCGTATCATTAGTACCATCAAGGCTGATATCTCATGCCTCATATTAATAGTATCACCAAAGTCATCAATAAATCAGGTATCATCATGTTTCCATAACTAGTAGTACCATGTGTGTCAAAAATCTGTACTCTTTGTCGTACAATAACTAACTCAAGTCCCAATGGCTAT
>JBDJHY010168659.1:0-12390 GCA_039654485.1 Withania somnifera | reverse complement strand
TCTCTTCAGATGTACATTTGATTTGCTATCTCCATTGTATATTCGGAGACAGATGAAAGTTGTATATTATCACTTTTCTCGTTCTGTATATTCGTGGTTCTTATGACATTGAAATCGGGTTTTGGGAACATGTATTACATCTTATTGTTTTTCCGTATATACTGTTGTAGTCCTCCGCGTCGGCTACGGACTATAGGGTTTGGTTCTCCTACTGGGTGGATAGTTAATTTTATTATCCTTAGTTTAATTGCATTCCTAAATATACCTCTGCAAACTCTTCGCTCAAATAATAGTTAAGAATTATTTTAATCAAGTTAAATAGTTAATACAAGTCCCTGTGGGTTCGACATCCGTCTTGTAAGAGCCACTATATTACTTGTACGATCGCGTACACTTGAGTGTGCTTTTGGATGAAACAATAACTTGTGGTCATTGTTGTCCCACCGCGATCATGATGAATGACTGTGTTATCAGGGAAATCATGTTAAATAGTGAAATCATGTTATCAACCCATTTTTTTCATTAAAAACCCCCTCTAAACCCTATTTTGGCAAAAGTTTATTCAAGGTTTAAAAAGAGAATCATTTGTACTATGCTCGATTAGAGGCACAAAGGAAGGGTGAAGCGTATTTTTTCCAAACTTTTGTCAATGGAAGACCAAGTTGAGGTTTAATTGCTTTCTATAGATTGCCAAAATATTTTCCGATAATTGTCTTGTGACTTGGGGTGATATGACTGTTTTAGGATTAGTATTATCTATCACGTTGGATCTAAAAATGAACAACGAAAATTAAGGGGTATACTTGATAAATTGTTTGCTTCATGGCTATATTTAATTTATTTATTGGATTGAAGCATGTAGTCAAAAATGATAATTTGAGCAAGAATTGAGGCCTAATAATATATGTGTTTGATGAAAATGATCATGATAGTTAATTAGCAACCTTGTGATTAAATATTATGATGCTCAGGAGGCTTAGTTGAAATAGAAAAGTCATTATTGATAGAAATTGCCCACCAAAGGCTTATTTTATTGAACTAATATCTCAATTTGTGATATTTTCCATGGTTGATATGTGATAGATACTCACTTGGTTATGTTTGATCATGAAACCTGATATATGTCTTGATGATATTATTATTCTTATTTATATTTATTTTTAGTTGTCCATTGTGCCTGGATTGATATTACGGTGAAAACATAGTCGAGGCTCTGACTGGGTGTCCATATTGCGGTGAAAGTATTATATTATTGATAAGGCATAGCCAAGGCTCTCAACCGGGTGCTATATTATTGCAAAGGCATAGCCGAGGCTATGATCAGGTGCTTCTATTATTAAATTTACATAGTTAAGGTCGTAACCATGTTTCTATATAGTTGGAAGGTATATCTAAGGCCCAGAAGGAATTCTTGAAGGGAATGACTGATATTGGATTCTATTGGTGAATTGTAGAATTCCACCTATTCTGAGTTAGTTTTGTCTTCAGATCTTTGTTAATGATTTTGGTTGCTACTACACTTGACTTTCATGAAATATTACTTCCACTACATGACTTTTAGCATTGGATACATGACTTTTAGCATTGGATACATGACTTTTAGCATTGGATATTTGATTGTACTGGTTGTATCTATATAAACTATTGCTAACCTACAGAAGATTTCTACTGCAGGTCATAGTATTTTTGGAGAATCGGATGGGATATTGGGGGATTTTATTTCTCTTAATAGTTAGTTAGTCAAGGATTCTATTGATTATTGTTGTTCTTGTAGTCACTTTTTTATTTCCAACACTTATGTGAAAGTACCGAGAACCGGATATAGTGATTCTCTCTTATCATTAAATTTAGGAAAGATTATGAGGATATAGAGGTAGACGGTCTCTTTTTCATCACTTGTTGGGTTTCGTCATCTATTTTGTTTTATAGTGTCTTATATTTGTAAAGACTTTGTATGGATATTCAAATTCCTTCTCTTTGCATTCTCTAGAGACTTGTGAATTATTGCTTCTATCCTTGGTGTATGCTTATGTATTCATACTATTATTATGACTTTCATATTTAGAGTTTTTGTTAGTTCAAAATTCTCTCTTACTTAATTTAGACTTTTCATCTAACCTATACGGATTGAAAAGGTAGCTTCAATCATCTCTAGCTTTAGAGGAATGGAAAGTTGGTATCAGATCCCTAGGTTTGTATGTCATACTTTTCATAAGAAAATTTTAGTAGAGTCTTACAGATCAGTGCAGGGACATTCGTTACTTATCCTTGAGACTTTAAGAAACTCTATGAAACATCTCTTTATTCTTTCACTTATATCTAGCGTTATTGATTCATGTGTACTGAGCCTTGCATGTTTTATTAGAAAGATACTCAGGACCAAAGCCACCGCGAATAGAGTTGAGGAGCCCCAGTACATACCTGAGCCATCTTCTAAGGGTAGAACTCAAGGTACAAATAGAGGGAAGCAAATACTAGAGGTCGACCCATAGGAAGTTCACCTGAGCTAGATATGGATAGAGGTGAAGAGAAGGTTTCTCAAGCGTATGTTGCAACCTCTCTTTATAGGATACCCTGTTCAGATAGCTTGGGGTTCTGGAGAGCGTAGCATAAGGCGATACTCTATAGGGTTCTCACACAAGAGCAGGGGAAGAGAACTAAATATAGATCCATTATAGTGATTCATGAGCAGGTTGGCCTGCTACCCAATATTCTAGTTCTAGTGGCCAGCCACCCATAGTTTGGGGTCAGCTAGGGAAGCCAAATATTGCACGCTAGGTTTATGTGCTCATGTGCTCATGTACCAGGGGTCTAAGTTATAGGTATATTCTTTGCTGGGATATCAGATAAACAACAACTGTTGTAATAGAGGTTCAGGGAGATGGACCCACCTTACATTTATGGTGGGCATATTCAGGACCCATTTTAATTTCTTACTCTTTTCCATACGACCAAAAGTGGAGGCAAACTTATCTCAAGTCTAGACCATCTAGGACACCTCCTATGATTTATTATATGTTCTTCTGATTATTTTTGGGTAGATGTATGTCTCATTGAGCACTTCTGAATGATCCTCAGGGCCATTTATGTGATTTACAAGAATTTTATATGTTAGAGCATTCTTGTAATGGACCCAAGTGAATATGAATTTATGGGATCGATAGGTGGGATCCATGGTGGTTCTATGGGTTTAAATTTCTTTAAAATTATAACCTTTCAGGACTTACTTAGATTTTCAGGCCATACTAAGCTTATACAACCCCAAATTGCTTTTTCATTTTTTTGAGTCAAAATGTTGATTAAATGTAGATTTCATAAATGGAGCACTACAATTGGACTCCGCTTCTATTCCATGCACATTATAAACTTTTAATAATCTTTTAATATTTTTGTCCTCTTGGATCGATTTATCAACCAACTGATGGATAATCGGTGATTGATTTATCATCTAACTAACTGATAAGTCTGTGGCTATAAATCATCATTTGGCCGATTTATCGGCTAATCAGTGCATTTTATAAAAAGGACTTTTCACAATTTTCTCCATTTAAGAAAATTTTCCAAGTTTTCTTCTGATTTCTAAAATAGGTTAAGGGTTTTTGAAAAGGTTTAGTCAAATTCTATTCTGAAGAAATATGTTACGGTGGTTTCACAATCATTTCTACCAGTAATTCTTCATTTCTTTATTATATAAATTTTTTGGGCTTATATCCTTTGATTCTATCGTTAGATATAGCCTTATTTTGTACCATAAAATATACGAGCTATGTTATATGCATTTCTATAAATACTTTTAATTTTGATTTGTTTTGGTTTATGGACCCGATTATAGCAGAGATTTCAATACCTCTATTTATACAACAATATTGGTCTTTTTTTACTCGTATTGACATGTAGGTTACATTTTTCAACCTCGGGCGATTTTGAGTTTTGTACATGATATGGGGCTTTTGGGGAACAATTTTCAAGGATATCACTAGAATCAAGGTAGGCTACAGTCTATATTCTTCAAATCGGGTAGTAGTATTGTATATCTACCCTATCTCAGGGCTAGGATGATAGATTGGTCCTCGATATGTGTATTCTTCCGGCCTATGGTCACTTTAATTGGCTTGTAGCTTATCTACTTACACTGGAGCTAGATTTCCCTACTCACGTGTCTCACACTAACACTGTACTGTAGAGTGGTTGGGGGAGAAGTAACACCTTTGATACATATTGTTATATATTGAATCTGGATAGTAGTCAGACAGGAAGGGGATTATACTAGGGATTAAAGCTTAGTATCTATCCCCAGATGTATGTTATTGTCTTTAGAAGTGATCTAGGTAGGCTAATTATTTTGAGCTCTACCTGTGCTGCTATGTGTGATTAGGGTAGGAGTGGTCCCTTTTGGGCTATATTTAGAAAAATGTTATTAAGAAGGATAGTTAGCTACATATGTACTGCTGTTATACCCAGCCGGATATAGTGTTGTAAGGTTGTTAATATCCATGTATGATAGATATTTTTTCCTAGCCCAGAGCAAGCTTGGGAGTTGGTGGTATATTGAATGAGCTTTGGCATCTCTGTGTGTTTCCCTTATGGGTATGAACATATCCCTTAAGAGGCACCCTTTAGGCAGTTATGGCATCTCGGATATGGTTACCCATGGCTCAGGGCCATGGTTGGGATAGGGGAGGTTACACCTCATGACTAGGGCATGGCAACTATCCTACAGATTCAAGTAAATAGCCATGTCCCGAGGAGTCAGATTCAGTTGTGTATGTTTTGTTCTATTTCTATTTCTCCTTATCATTTTTTTTTTGGTTTGTTGATACTGGCCCACCATTGTTTCTCTCGGCCAGAGTTAGGCTTTCCTGCAGAAGAGATGTAGACTCCATCAAAACTTGATTTTGGGTCAATACCACTTCTCTTCAGATTTTGTATTTACTGCATCACAGTTGCTAGTGTATAGTTTGCATAGTGTGACTGTGGTAGCGATAGGGGTTAAGTAGTTGCATTGAGGCTACACTATTGATAGTAGGGGAAAGAGGCCTCGTCCCTATAGTTAGTTTTTTGCTGCCTCATCTAGAGTCATGGGTTCCCTTCGGAAAAATAGTCACATTCAATGTTGGGTACTATTACATGAAGCTATGTAGACTTCTAGAAATATGCATATAGTCTAGCAAACCTTCAGTCTGACTCAGATTTTGCATGGGTCTCATTAGAGGTATATAGGCAGGGCTTGCCATTCTGGGTCTCTAAATCTTTCACATAAGACTGCAACTCTGAATGATTGCTTTACATGTGGTAAGCTTTTTCATAGGAAGACGTTATGTTCTCAATGCATGTAGATTAAGTCTCAGTAGAATTTTTAGGCCTTGCATGCTCCAGGTAGAGCACCAGCACCTTTGGGTAGAAGTAAAGGATGTGTACAGACAGAGAGTGTGGAAAGAGTTGTAGGGTGCACTGAAGGCCAGGATATATCAGGTTCTATCTCCAGTGCATACCAGAGGTGATCATATATAGTTCGATACATTTCCACGGAGACCAAAGGATGAATCCTTACTTATTATGATCACAAGTATCGTCCTGATTTTCTATAGGCTAGCTTCTGTAGTATTTGATCTGGATTCTACCTACTCTTTTATGTCTACATAACTCTTCATGTGCCTACTCTCGTAGGTGAGTCCTTAGTGGTGGATCTGATGTGCTGATCCCATATTGTAGTATTGTCTAGGTATGAGACTTGGTTATACATGATCTTGCTCGATATGGTAGATTTTGATGTCATTTTGGGTATAGATGGGCTTGTTCCTTATCATGTTATTTTATATTTCCATGCCAAGACTGTGGCTTTATGTGTGCCTGGTATTCCAATAATTGAGTTGAAGGGTAGGTGTGGATCGTATCCTTATAGATTTATCTGTTTTCTTCAAAACCGAAGGTTGATTTAAAAGGGGTGTATCTCTTATTTACCTTTTATGTTAGATGTTAGTGTTGATCCCCTTCCTTAGAGTCATTTTTTATGGTTAGAGAGTTTGTTGATGTATTTTTTATGGACCTTCCTCGTGTCCCTCCTTATAAGGATATTGACTTTTTTATTGGTTAGGAGCTCGGCACCAAGACCGTTTCTATTTCTTCTTACCATATGGCTCCTACTGAGTTAAAGAAGTTAAACGAGAAGGTGCAAGACTTTCTTAGCTAAGGATTCATTCATCCTAGTGTGTCATCGTGGGGTGCCCCAATCCTATTTATGGTTGTATCTAGATTTGTTTGTGATTGTGTTCATTGAAGATATCTTAGTTTATTCAAACACTGAGGTAGATTATGTTTAGCACTTTAGCATTATACTTCAACAATTTCAAGATGAGAAGTTTTATGCTAAATTCTTGATGTGTGAGTTTTGGTTGAGTTCGATGGAATTTTTGATGAACGTGGTCTCCAAGAAGGGTATCATGGTCAATTTGGCTAAGATTGCAAGGGTACGTGATTGCGTGATACCTACCACGCCGACTGATATTTAGAGCTTTATTGTCTTTAATGGGTATTTATAGAAGATTCGTATAAGGCTTCTTTTTTATTAATGCCCCATTGACTAGAATGACTTAGAAAAATATTCCATTTCAGTGAACGGATGAGTGCAAGGAGAGGTTTTAAAATATCAAAACACCATAGACATTAAATCATATTCTTACTTTTCTTAGGTAGGGAAAAGTATTCAACGTATATTGTGATACTTCTAGGGTTGGTTTAGGTGGAGTATTGATGCAGGAGGGTAAGGTAGTGGCCTATTCTTTAAGGCATTTAAAGGTATATGAGAAGAACTACCCTACCCATGATCTAGAGTTGGCTGCATTGGTGTTTCTGTTAATGTTGTGGACACATTACCTTTATAGAGTTCATTGTTAGGTGTTCACCGATTGTAGAAGTCTTCAGTATATTTTCATCCTGAAAGATCTTAATTTGAGGCAACGTCATTGTTTAGAGTTGCTGAAGGACTATGACATCACTATCTTGTATCATCCGAGTAAAGCCAATTTTGTGGAGGATGCCTTAGTAGGAAGTACTCAAGTATGGGTATTTTTTCTACCATTCTGTTTGAGGAGTGACCTTTTTCCAGGAATGTTCAGAGTCAATAAAACAACTTAGTTAGATTGCAGATTTTTGATATTGGTGGTGTGTTTAAATGCATAGAGGGTGGTTTTTCATTGATAAATCATATCCTTTCAACTTAGTTTGATGATGATAACTTGAGGATCATTTGAGATAAACTACTACGAGGTGAGGTAAAGATGACTATGGTGGATCCTAAAGCTATTTGAGGATTAGGGTCAGATTTATGTCCCCAAGTTTAGTGGCATAGTGACATTTATGCCACAGAGTTCTAGATATTCCATTCATCTAGGGTCAACAAATATGTATCCCAACCTGAGTCATCATTATTGGTTATGTGTTATGAAGAAGGATATTGCAGAATTTGTGTTAGATACTTGAACTGTGAAAAGGTGAAGTTTTAGCATTAGAGGCATAGAGGTGTGTCTAAGAGGATTCCTTGTCCCAGTAGAAGTGGGAACGCATGGACATGGACTTTATTGTTAGGTTTCCCACCACTTTAGGTGGTTATGACTCCATTTAGGTGATTATTGAATGTTTGACTAAGTTCTCACATTTTATTCTAGTAAAGGTGAGGTACAACTCTCAGAAGTTAGCTGAGATCTATATTCACCATATAATCCGATTGCATGGAGTCCCCTTATTGATCATATCTGATCAAGGTACATAGTTTCTTCATACTTTTGGAGTACTATGAGGCTTGAGATGGGTACTCATCTTAAAAAAAGCACTTCCTTCCATCCTTATATCGATAGACAGTCTGAGCTCACTATTTAGGTGCATGAGGACATGATACGAGTTTGTGTTATTGAATTTGGTGGCCATTGGGATCATTTTTTACTATTTGCAGAGTTTTCCTATAACAACAGTTATCATTAGAGTATCCAAATGGTGCCTTTTAAGGCATTGTGTAGTAAGAGGTATAAATCTCCGATTTGTTAGTTCAAAACATATGAGGAAAGACCATAGAGTACATATTTGTTGTGGGAATCCATGGATAGAGTTAGATTTATCCATAACTAATTACTTTCTATTCAGAGCAGGCATAAGTGTTATGCTGATAAGAGGTTTAGGCCATTGGAGTAAATGGAGGGTGATAGTTTGAAAGTTTCACCCATGAAGTGTGTGATGTTGTTTGTGAAGAAAGGGAAGTTGATTTCTCGTTTCATTGGACCTTTCGAAATTCTAGAGCAGAAAGGAGATGTGGCTTACAAGTTAGCTTTTCCACTTAATTTGTCTTGCTACATCATGTGTTTCATGTCTCTATGCTTAAGAGGTATATGTCTAATGAGTCTCACATTCTTGAGTGGGATGTCTTGGGTTTGGACTTATATTTATAATTTTAGGAGGAGCCAGTTGCTATAGTTGATAAACATGTTTAGAGGTTTTGAATGAAAGAGATACCTATAGTGAAGGTGCTGGGGACACCAACTGCTCGAGGATTCAGGTACTTCTTCTTTCTTTTATTCGAGGATAGACATGATTTTTAGGATATTGTAATGACGCTAAATGTCATTTTTTCATTTCTTGAGTATTTAGACTATTTTAACATCCCGTAGTTCTATTATATCAAACTAAGCATGGTTAAATGGTTGTTTCAAGTGTTGGATGAGATTTAATATAAAGGTTTTAGAACTTTGAGTTTTTAGGCATTTTTTTAAAAATGAGGAACTATAGTGGTCATTTAGAGTTCTGGACCTCTTATCATAAATTCTTTAGTTCCATCAGCCTCAATATGTTTCTAGTTATAGACCTTTCATGGTGAGTTTTGAGTGCTTAGATGGGCTAAAGTTGTGTTTATAAGAAAAATAGTCTAGTTGAGTCAACATTCGATCTTAGAGTGTCCGGATCGCAAATCTGATAATTTTGTTGGTTTTGATATGTGGAATTTGGTCAAGAATGAGGTCTTTTATGTTTTCCATAAGTCCTAAGTGTATTTTGGTCTTTTGGTGTTTTTAGTTAAAAGGTGATCCGTTGACAAGTTTTGGGTCAAGGATAACTCGTATGCGTGATTTGTTTTTTCTATTGATTTTAGAACATCAAAAATAGTAGGCAGCATATATTTTTTACTGTCAAGGGATTCTAAACGAATCCCCAGGGTCCATTTGGAGAGTAGCATTTTTTTATGTTGAATTAGCTATCAAACAACTGTTGTTATGCCTTGAAACCTTCATCCATTCTCGTCATATGGGTTGCGTTTGTGATAACTTGATAAATTTACTCTTTACAACGCAGTATTCTAGTCAAGATCAATGAGAATGTCTTCCACTTCTTAATCGTTTTCACAATGTCAGTCGCATTCACAAATTGTATTTTCCCCGGTTAGTTCATTTAATGAATCATGATTGC
This sequence comes from Withania somnifera, assembly GCA_039654485.1. Taxonomy (NCBI): domain Eukaryota; kingdom Viridiplantae; phylum Streptophyta; class Magnoliopsida; order Solanales; family Solanaceae; genus Withania; species Withania somnifera. The sequence goes on along the minus strand of JBDJHY010168659.1, from coordinate 2,943 downwards.
GACTGGCCCACCATTATTGTGATGAAAGCCTATGTTTCCTGAAAGTTTCTTAAACATTGAAATCACGTTATCATCCTATTTTTCTTCATGCAGAACCCCTCTAAACCCTACTTTGCAAAGTGTAATGAAAGTTTTCAAAGATGACCATTTGGACTATGCTCTTTCAGAGGCACAAAGAATGGGTAAAGCATCTTGTTGAGGAATTTTTGTCAAATTAAGAAAAGCTGAGGTTTAATGTCTTTCTATATAGTGTTAACAATTTCTCTCTAATTTTCTTGTGACACAGGTGATATGGGTGTTTTGGGGTTAGTATTATCTATCATTTTGGGTCTAAAAGTGACCAAGTGGGATTATGAATTTGTTGAATCATGGGTATACTTGATTTGAAAGCTAAACTGTTTGTTTGAAGCATGTAGTTGACAATGATGATTTGAGTAAGAATTGAGGCCTAATTGTATATTTATTGATGAAAACTCCCGGTGATAATTAATTAGCAACCTTGTGATTAAAGATCATGATGTCCGAGAGGCTAAGTTGAAATAGAAAAGTCATTCTTGATACAAAATACCCATGAGAGGTGTATGTTATTAAATTGAAATCTCAACTTGTGAAATTTTCCATGGTTAATATGTAATAACTACTCACTTGATGAAATTTCTTCATGAATTTGGAACTATGTTTAGATGAGATTATTATTGTTTTATATTGAGTATTGTTTTCCATTTTGTTTTGATTGAGGTTATGGTAGTGAAATAGCCAAGGCTCTAACCGGGTGTCCCTATTGTGGGTAAAGTATTATTTTATTTATAAGGCATACAAGAGGCTTAGACCGAGTGCCTATATTAGTGCAAACTCATAGTTGAGGCTCTTTTCGGGTGCCTATATTATTGAAATACCACGACCTAGGCCTTGACTGGGTGTCTATGTAGTTGGACAGTATTACCTGAGGACCTAACCGGATACCTAATTTGAATGATTGAGATTGAATACTACCGATGAAATGGAAAATTCCACCAATTCTGAGTTTTGTCTGTCTTGAAATCTTAGTTGATTATTTTTACTTTTATTGAACTCGACTTTCCTAAAACTTTACTTCCACTTCATAACTTGTAGCATTGGATATTTGATTATACTTATTGTAGTTGTTTAAATTGTTGTTGTGCTGGTGAATATATCTGTTGCTGGTTGTAGTATTCCAGGAATATCAAATTGGAGATTATGAGCTTTTGTTTCTCTTTATAGTTAGCCAACCGAGGATGCTGTTGAGTAGTCAACCAAGGATGTTGTTGAGTATTGTTATTCTTGTACTCATTCCTTGATTTTATGCACTTTTGTGCATGTACCGATCTTCGAACCTAGTGATTCTTTCTTCTCTCTTTAGTACATGGCAGATTCTGAGGGTTTAGAGGTAGATTATGGCTCTTTCATCAGTTGTTGGGGATTCCTCATATATTTTATTTTATCTGTCATTTCTTTGTAAAACTTTTTATGGATAATATAATTCGTTGTGTTTACATTCTATAGAGTCTTGTGACAGCGAAACATTTCGTTAGGCTATATTTATGTAATAATACAATTGTTATGACCTCCATATTTAGAGGTTTTGTTAGTTCAAATGTTTCTTTTACCTGATTTACCATTTTCGGATGACCTATTGAGATTCAAAAGGTAGGTGCCATCACGTTGGGTTTTTGGGGGGTGACAACGAGTGATAAGATTTGCAAAAAACGAGTAAGCAGACTCACCAATGATGCAACACTTATCTAGAAATGGATAAATTAATTACTAAGAGACACTTGGAAAAATAGCTAGATAATTCATTTATAGGAAATAAAGATTTTCATATGAATGAAATTTTAAGGGAAAAGTTTCTGAATCTACGGACACTACATAGTAAACCACAATACACAATGCACGAGATAATGTTACAAAACAATCCGCCTTTGATCATTAAGTTAAAAACAATTTTTTGACACATTAAATTATGTTGAAAGATGAATATGAAAATAAATAAATAATATATTGAAGAATAAATTAATTTTTATTTAGTATGTTATAAGGAAACTAACAATACAAAAACATAACAAAGAAATGCAACGGTATTGACCCGGTTGGTCATTTACATGCTTTCAAGTTTCTTCAGTGTTCAGAGCTTTCTGTTAGCTACCCTAAGTCATTTATGACTTTCTTGGACCGTTATTTTTGGCCCCTATAATTTCTATAGCAGGTTATCTCAGTTCCCTTGTTTTGAAGGCTTAACCTTGAAATAGTAGAACTTAGTAGTGAATTATTAGTAGACCCACTCAGGATTGAATTTTGATAGTTCTATTAGCTATAGAACATTGACTTTTCTTTAGTTGGAGGTTTAGTTCATGTCCCAGGTTTTTATTTTTGGTCTAAGCTGTTTTGTGGAAATATAGTTTAGCCAAAGTTTATTTTTGTGCCTGAGTGTGCTATCGGTGATCGGATTGTAGGATAGAATTTTTATGCTTCCATCAACTCTTGAATGATGATATTGGACTAGTTGGAGTCACTGGTTCACAACCAGAGGTGTCCATGATCATTCTAAGTGTGTTTGTGGAGAGTTGAGAAATTGACTCTTTTTGGTTCCATGGTTCTTTTTTTTCAAATGACCTTGGATGGTCATTTAAGAGATTCAATTAGATCTGAATTGTCATTTCCAGTCTAGCAGGATATTTGGTTTTTTGAATTTTTCCTCGGGATGCTCATTCCATGCCCTTGGAGTTTTTTTTTTTTTAGCTTTTGGAAAATGCAGCCATAGATCGCCCACCCGAAAAAGGGTTCTCCCCTGCGATTCCGCCCTAGAAGAAAGGGGTCCACCCTAGCAAAGGTTTCCCTATAGGAAAGTGGTCTCCATTGCAACCCTTCTTCCGCCTCAGTGACCTTGCCTCATCTCCCTTCCCTTAACTGTAATGATCCCAT
>JBDJHY010168649.1:0-12390 GCA_039654485.1 Withania somnifera | reverse complement strand
GTATTTTCTGTAAAAAAAAAAAATACTTTCCGGACTCGATAGAATTGACGAAATTGACACCAGGGGTCGTTTGAGCAAAAATGACCCCCAACCAAGACTTAGCCAAAACTAAAAAATTTCTAATTTTCCACATGACAACTCAAATTGAGCACGAACACCTTGGAAAGCGTACCAAGGATCAAAGTAGCCTAAATTCACCATTCTAGAGTTGATGAAAGCGTCAGAATTCCGATCGAACACTCAAAACACCAAAATACCACCCCAAGCTCCACATTAAGCCTTAAACTTAACTAAAATCCACAAATAAGCATAAATTGCAAACAAAAACTCTGAAACACAAACTTAAGGTCAATCTTGACTTTGTTTGGCATTCCAGGCCTAAGGGAACTACCAAAATTTAATTCTGAACTCGTCTTGAAGAAAAGTTGAATTTAGTTAGGCTCTAAAACAGGCAATTTGAGATATTTCTCAACCAAGTCGCCGTACTGAACTACTGGTCCCAGCAAGTCATAAATGACTTGGGGCAACAACTGAAACACTCTAGAATGCAAAACATTGCGTATTTCTCATAAATGACCATGAGTGTCATTACATAACATGTTATAAAATAAAATACAATACCAAACTAAATAAATTCTAAAAATAGAAAGTTACTAAAAGAGGAAAGTTTTTAAAAGAAGAAATTGAACAAAAATGGAAGGTTGCTAAAATAGGAAATTAGAAAATTTCTATTCTTATCTCTTCTTTACTAAATGAATAAAATGGCCTACTAAAAGGTAATTCAATTGACACGTGACTATATTAGCCATTAATTACCATATTGGTGGACATGTGGTAACACATGGCAAACAACATATTTACAGAACTTAGTCGCTAAGCTTATTATTAGCCACATGACTATCTATCTCTACAACACTCTACAATAATTTCTGATGATTTTATTTTTCTTTTGTGCATTTGATTGTTTGTTCTCTACTCGTGACAAGCATACCTTTCTTTTGCAATATGGGCTTAGAAGGTTACTTTTGTAAATGCATTTAAATATAGCAACTATTGATCAAGAAATTGATGTACTGTAGCTGTTGTGTAAATATTTTGTTGCCATGACCAATTTACCCCTTCACTTCAATCAAGTTATCATGATTATGATAGGGCCCACTTCTTTTATATTCTTTCACTTCACACGGCAAGATCAAATTTGTGCTCTTCTTTAGACTCTTCTCTTACGATAACTAAAATTTATTTATATAAAAATTTGATTAGCTCTTCAAATTAACCGTATACATTGGACATAGTAAATAATATATTTAAAAACTATATAAAATATATTATAAAATATTATAATTAATAATTAAAAATATATAAAATATTTGATTAACTCTTAAATTTTATAAGTACCACATAAATTAAGACATAAAATTAATATATTTTATATAAATATTATGTAAAAAATATTATAAATTATAATAATTAATAACTTAAAATATTTAAAAACTATTCAAAAATTTGAATGACTCTCCTAATTTCATTTATATCATATAAATTAAAATAAAAAATATAACAAATATTATACCCGTGCACAATACATACATTACAATATTAGTTGCAAAAGAAATAATTGCTTCTTGTGACCCCTTTACATTAGAACATCTCCAGTGGGACTCCATCATTGTCTTCAAAACTCCTTTTATGAAGTAAAAAATGGAGTTGGGCATCTTTAATGGGCTCCATATTTTGCTTCAGATTTCATTTATGGAGTTATGAATAGTGTAGCTTTAAATATGAAGCTACACTATTCATCAACTCCATTTCATTATTATAATATAATAATAATATTTTTATTATTTAATATATTATAAATTATAAAATTATTTCTTAAGTCTCTGATGTTCACAATTATTTTTTATATATAATAAATTTATTATATGAATTTTAAATTAAAATAATTTATAATTTTTATAAATTATTTTTCATATAATTTTTTAATATAAAGTTGAAGTTAATCTTATTATAATTTTTAATTATATAAAAAACTCTAACTATCAATTAAATAAAAATTATAAATTTAATATATTGTTGATAAATAACAAAATGCACCAAGGAATGGAGTGTGATTATGCACAAAGGAGAAGGGTATTGATAAATTTTGTTGTTGATAAATAACGAAATGAAAATAAATTGTATATTAAATAACTATATAAGAAAAGTATATGTATTATATAGTGTGATTATGTAAAAAAAAATAAAAAAGATTTATTTTATGAAATAAAAAAATAAAATTATAATTAGACTTGGCTAACTCCAAATTTTTCCAAATTTAAAGGAACTACAAATTTGGAGTTGAAAAATAAAGCTACCACGGTGAATGCCCCATCTCATCTAATTATACCAAATGAATATACGGGTGAAAGAAAAAGAAAAAGAAAATCATGTTACGAAACAATAAAGTAGAACAAGAAGAATAAGGGAGAGAAGAGAGAATAGTTTTTATTTCTTTTGTAAGGGATGATTTATAATGGAGAAAATAAATAGGAGAATAATGACTTGGTCAGAGTTAGGTTTCTAACTTTGAACTAAAGAAACAAAGTAGACATTCACTAATACCATATATTCATAAAACTCCCACTTGAATGTCTATGTGCCTCCATACTCATAGTTATAACAAGATGTACAAATACATCAATTGCATAAGATTTGGTACTTCAGTACAACTCCAAGTATACACATTTTTTGTTTCAGTTTCTTTCAGCAGATAATCTATTACTTTTGAAAAGTTCTCAAAGAGTTTCAATTTAATCCATCAACTTGTATACCAATATGAAGGATTCTAATTCTCATAAAAATAGAAGGGTAAAATAAAGTTATTTTTATACCCCACATCATTTAGGTGATTCTAATATATCAACCTTGATTGAATTAATTCATATAAGAATTATCAACAAGTTTCTCGAGAACTTATATATACTCAGAAATTTTGAATTTTTTAGATTTTTTCGTATAAATTTATTGAATGACAACATCTAGTATCAAATGTTTGACATCTTCTAGTGACTAGGGTGCAAGTCAAATAAGTTCTATGCTTATCAGGATGCATCAAAACATTTAATAAATATTTCTATATTAGTTTGCTTAAATAAACATAGAATTGAAATCTTCTCTTACAATATTGCGTCATGTTGTGTTAAATATATAGTCGATAAATTATCATCTTATATTGGTTCATAATGCGACATAACTTATTGAGATCTCTTCACTTCATTATTTTCAAGTACTTGAACCTCTCATAGGTTTTTATGAATTGTTATGTCGTAGGCTCTTCAAGAGAACATTGCCTCCTTATTATGATCGTTTAATCATTTGCTCCTCCCCTTCTAAGGGTTATTTCATTTGAAACCGATTGGTCTACCATGCTTCATGCATATCATAGACTTTGCCATCAGAGACATTCAATAGGAGTATTTACAACTAAATATTAATTCTTGTCAGCAAACGCCTTTAACATTCGACTTGAATTATTCTTTGATTGAGGATCATATTAATGATAATTTTCAATATATTGTTTTTAGCTACTTATTATCTCTCCCTTATGTTAGCAAAACTAATATATCCTCTCTTTTTTGAGTAATCCATCTTTATGCATCATGGTAGTCATCCACCGCACATTAAAAATATTAGATAGAAAATATTTATTTTCTGACTATAAATCAATTGAGAGGAAAAAATTAATCATAATTTATTTGGTTTGATACATACAAGTATTGTTAGTATGCTATATATCATAATTTAAACTACCACATGAATTTTTGTTCTGATAAGCAATGGTTTAGCTATTTATCTGAGACATTCAATGCTAACTCAATTTTTATATGAATCAACATTATCAAGATTAATTGTCTTAATTGCATGATCTGGAAATTATTTTCTTAACACAATTTATGTTGAGCAAGAAATTTTGCGAATGTCACACTGCAGTTTGACAATAAGTGCACATGTGGCAGCCTTATTGGTGCATCTTTTTAACATGTCACACATGTGAATGAACCCATATTCACCTTTATATTTTTTCAGAATCTGAAATTCAGCCCAACATTAGTTAGTCAAAATCAATTTATCATGAACAAACAACAATTCTTGAAGAATCTTCGAGTTCTTTCATATAAATCGAATACTGAATATGCACACCTTTTAGTCAGAATAATTTTCTCTTCATTTTACCTCTTTTAAAGGTGGGTTATGATATTTTTACAACCAAAGCACGTTCATATTTATAAGTCTTACAAACACTTGTCAGATTCGCCTTAGGGAATGGATCTATGTTTGTGATACTTGTCAAAAGTTCTTATTATTCATAAATGGAACATAATTACTTGAATGTATTTTTAATCACTCATCTTCGTTAAAACCTATAGCTACAACATTCTACTCATAAAATGGAGCATAAATATTTGAACGTGTCTTAAGCTTATTAAATTATAATAACTTAAAACTTCTTTTAACAGCAAATCGGGCCATAAATATTTTTTTTTCAGTTGTACTTTTGTACCGTGCTCATCGACAAAAAAAAATTCCTACACCTTTAAAGGACAATTTTGTATAATTTTCACAATGAAAATTATTATGATTTTATTTCTCCACGCCCACATACATTTAATCACTTATGCATAGCTACTACATTTTCACCAAGAAATGAAGCAAATTAATGGAGGTGAGTTTCATGACTTTTAATCAAAAGTTCATTACTTTCCCCTAGCCATCATAATATTATTACCGTATTGCATTAAAATTTAAACCGAACATCTTATTTATATAATATGATTGAATTTATAGCTACAATCTTACCGATAATTGTAGACATAATAGACCAAATGCATAATATATAGACTTAATAAGCAATACAAAATTATGTTGGTACAATTAACTTGCGAGCAAGCAAATAAACAATTCTTTTTTCAATTTTTCATATATAGGAACTTAAACCTTCACAACATTCTTGTATTGTGCAATAATAATAATAATAACACTTCTATTGTTATCTTAAGGCGTTTAAGATATATTGCTCGACAGAATCTGTTATGAAATAATAAATGAAAACAAAAAAATAAAATAAAGTAGACATTCACTAATTCCATAAATATATTGCTAACAAATCAGAAATAGTAGCATTTTTAGCTCCATTTTGTACCTCCCCCATCTCCCCCGGTCCGAAACGCTCAACACCATTACGGCTCTCTGCTCTCTGTGATCACTTGTAAGTTAGCTTTGATATATGCTTATGATCCCAGTTATTTGTGTAGTCAGCCTCAGATCTGAAATTTGATTTGGGTTTGGGTCTGAGAGTTTGTGATTTGTAATAGGGCACAATGAGTATCAATATGTATACGGGGTTCACGAGGCTTTGCAAGGGTCTTGCTGTTGTGCTTGTGGGCGGTCACATTGTTGTTCAGATTCTTCCTTCGGCTGTTTCCTATCTTGCTCTCATCCCTGCAAAGTACTTTCTCTCTCTCCTTTTTAATTACACAATTACATTTATCTTGGTTTTCGGTCGGATCACGGCATTTTATAGTTTGAATTAGCAAATCTACATCCCAAGGTAGTTAACAATATGATGCTAATGTAGTTTCTGCATCTCTAAATGCTTGAATTGAATCTCAACTTCATGGATCATGTGATAATCTCTTTAATACATTTGTCTGCTGATGCTTGTATCCTTTTCTGAAATGGTCCTCATTAGAAGAAAGTAACTTCTTTCAAATTTCTAATAAAGACTTGCTTGGCGAGCTATGAAATTTCTGACTATCTCTTTAAGAAGAGGAAAATTTTGGCCTGAGTATAGGTTACTCCTTGTTGTCCTTGACGTCAGTGTGCCAATTAGGAGGCAGCTTCCTTGTGCATGAGTCCCTGAGTATAGGCTGAATATATGGACGGCAGATGCAAATCCAGGATTTAAAATTTCATAGGTTTAATCTCTAAGGTTCTTATTAAACCCATTGTACTTGAATAACTGTGGGTTCAAACTGCAATTTAGTGAACATAGATTTATGTTCCGCGCTAAAAGCATTGGATTCAGGTGAAGCCAGTATCTGCATTTTGCATCTGCCACTGATTGATGACCCCTCATAATTGCCTGATTTTTCCATTTAGGTTCCTGAACTTTGGACTGTACCTATTGAACACTAGAACTCGAGTTAAACTATGTCTATTAAATACACAATTTACAGCGATCTATAATGCTTGAAGTGTGAGGTTCGACATCTATGACGTGGTAATGTATACAGATCAGGAAAAGGCGCATCAATTTACTTTTTTAAAATGGTAAAGTTATTATTAATAAAGGTAACAGGAAGGTACAAAAGTACAAGACTCTAGAAAGACCAAATATACTGAATTACATCAATTATGCATTCTTCTTCAACATTTCTAGGAAATATATAAATGCTCCATACTATTTTTGCCTACTCTTACACCAGGAAAACGATTGTGTCAACATTTGTTTTTAATCCTAGAAATCTGACTTTTGGTGCCTTCGAAACACGCTTTATTCCTTTCCAACCATAGAGTCCAGAAGATGCATAGAGAAATAGTGAACCAGAGCTGTTTCAGATCTTTTTGAAATTTTTTTCTTCTTCAGCACTCTAACAAACCCCTGATGCTATTAGGAATTGTCCAAGGAATATCACAAATATATACCAATAAGTCCCAACGCTGCGGGGGCACTTGCAATGGAGAACTAAGTGTTCTATTGATTCTTGATCCTCCTGGCACAAATAAAATCTATTGGCAAATGAGACACCTCTCTTTATGAGATTATCTTGTTTCTAACAAGCTTCACAAATTACAATCCAACCAAAGCATGCTACATTATCAGGGGATTTTGTCTTTCAAAGCTTCTTCCATGGCCAATTTGTTGAACGTAAACTCTCCTAAAACTGAATTGAAGTGGAAAAGCACTAAGAAATGACTAAAATTCGAGCATATCATTAAATATGAAGAACTTCTGAATATATACAAGAAATATATAACTAGCTTTCCTACCTAGCAGCCACTTACAAAATGAATGAAACACTCAATCAGAGAATGTGCCAATAACATGCATAAAGGGCCACTAATTTCAGAAAACTAAGTGAATAAATTTGGCTAAATAGCAGTAAACTGAAACTAAGTAAAAAAAGTAAAAATGCTAAGTTGGAAGTAAAAAGCCAATTGTCTAATACTACGTTGCATGGAATTGGGGAAGGTGTTCGATACAGGGGCGGATCTAGAGGTCAGATCCTTCATAATCTAAATTTTAAGATTCAGGGGTATGGATCCAGGTGCAGATACGAGTACAAGAATCTGGCTAAAAATAATTCAAATATCTAGTAATAGAATTACATGTCTAAATTATGAGACAATATGAAGAAAACTTACAAGGTATTTTGAGGAGCTAATATTGATCAACAGGAGAATTCTAGGAGATAAGGAAAGGACTAATATAGAAATTTTTATATACAAGATATTCCATTTTCTTTAAGTTTCGTCTTGGCTTTTGTTTTGATAACAAAAATCACAGTATTTGTCTAGAATTTCTCTGTCAATTTTAGTTAACGTACCAAAAATTGGTTAAACATATCAGGTACAGATCCCTTGCTCACACCCACAATGACTTCACGTCGACACGGGTCCGGCACCGAAAGTGAAAAATCTGTGCAACTTAGGTCTAACGCTCTTCCTTGGATTTTTTGTGACAAACACCAACTTTTTGCCTCAGATCTTCAAACCTTTCCTTTGGCAGTGACTTGGTGAAAATGTCAACTAGCTAGTTCTTGGATGAGCAATGAACAAGTAACAGTCGTTAGATTGAAACTGTTGAAATTGTACATATGATCCTGGTAGCTTCTATTTATTCATGGGTCAAGTCTTTCAACAGCTTCCTAAGCCAGATAGCTTGGTTCGTAGCTGATGTAGCAATAATGTACTCGGCTTCCGCTGTTGATTGAGCTGTAGTTTCTTGTTTCCTAGAGCTCAAGCTAAAAAAATTGTGCTCTAACAAAACAAATATGTAGAAGTGCTTATGGAATCATCAATGCAACCACTCCTATCACTATCAGAGTAACCAACCAGCTTCACAGTCTCTTCTGCAGATGCTGGAAAAAAATTCCAAATGTGCTGGTTCCTTTAGTACACCGTAACACTTTTTAGCAGGCTAGCTGCTGTGAGTGTGTATCTAGGCGAATGTATGAACTTAGAGAGAACTTACAACAAAAACAATGTCAGGTCCTTGGAGTGAGATATAGAAGGCTGCCAATTAAGCTTCTATATGTACTGTCCTCCACTTCTTCAGAATCCTCATCCTTGCCAAGCATCATACCAGTAGATGTTGGAGTCCTCACAGGTTTGCAGTGTTGCATTTTGAACAAGTTTAGGATATCTGATATGTACTTCTACAGGCATATAAAAATTCCATTACTGGACTACAACACTTCCATGTCAATGAGGTAGTTCATGACTCCAAGAGTAGTCATTCAAAAACCTTCATTTCATCCTTTAACCTTTGGATTAGTTCAATTTTGCTTCCTTTTACAAGCATGCCTTCCACAATGAAGGACTCACCACCAGTGACTTTCACATATAGAGTAGCTTCACTTTTAACTTTTATTGAAACAAAGTTGGATCAGATGATTTCCCATCCTTTCGTACCATGCCCTTGGGGCTTGTTTTAGACCATAAAAGGCCTTCCTTAGGAGATAGACTGATCCTCGTTTTTAGGAATTGAGAAATCATCTGGTTGCTCTACATAGATCTTTTCAGCAAGCAAACCGTTCAAAAAACGTATTTGATATCAAGTTGATGAATCTGTCCGTAATTACGAGATGCAAATTTAAGAAGCTTGATTATGTCATACCTTGGCATTGGGGCAAATGGTTTAGGTAATCCAGACCATATTGTTATGAACCATCAATCTAGCCTTGTGCTTTCAAATTGAGCCACTAGGAGTTAGTTTTATCTTGAAAATCCATTTTAAACCAATCACCTTGCGATATCTAGGCCGCTCGTTGACAAGGTTCTATTCTTCTTGATTATGTTTAGTTTGTCTTGCATATCTCTCTTCCATGTGTTACAAGCTTGTGCTTTAGGATAGATTGTTGGTTGAGAGATAACCATGTTACACCACTTTTAGGCACCATTTAAGGTTCTGGTGCCCTTCTTTGGTAAGCCAATACTAATTCATCTTCCGCAAGTTGAGGCTCTTTTTTGAAACAATTCAGAATAAGAGGTATCCCGATTTTTCCAATCCCAAGCAGCTACTTCATTAAACTTCACTTCTATGCTGAGAGTTAGTTTTCCCTGTTTTCAAACAGAAAATCCTGTGTCCGTTGGATGATGAGCCATAGCCTATAAATATGCCTTTTTGAGCCTTGTTATCTAGCTTACTCCTCTTAGGTTCTAAAACTTGATAATAACATACACCCAAAGATTCTGAGATGGTGTACTAGTGGTTTGTTGCCGCACCAAGCTTCATATGGAGTCATGTCTTTTAAGGCCTTATTGGGCAATTTGTTTAGCAAACATATTGAGGTATTGACCGCCTCTGCCCAAAACTGATTTGGGATTTTTTTCTAGCAAACTCACCATATAGGTTGGTAGTGCATCCATAACTGATTTAACAAGAGTGAATCGACCACCCAAAACAATATTGGCTTTTCCTTTCACTTTTTTCCAAGACTTCACACCATATCTCTAGCTCCTTATTTCTTGCACCTAAAGGCATTTCCAGAACCTAAAACCCTTACTCTACAAAGTGTTGCACTATAATTTTAGCTTTATAGAATTCAATAATGATAGCCATACTAAAGCCGTCAATGTCATTGGCCCAGACGTGCCCCTATCCAAGGAATCCCTTGTAGCGGTGCTTAAAGGTGGCTGCGGTAGGTATTGTAATGGTTGTGGAGGATACATTGTTAGAGTGGGTATGGTGGGGGAGGAAATGGGTGTTCAAGTGTGGTGATATCGAACATTTTGCTTGGGCGGATATTCAAAGAGGTGAAGGTGGTGGCTCTGTCCGTGAAAATGAGAGATACTTTAGCGATGGCGGCGTAGGTAGTTGTTTCCAAAGTGAGGAAGAAATTCATTCTGCATAATCGTTGAAGTTTGGTAGAGACAAAGAGGGTAAATATGTATTTTGACGTTTGTAGTTTGTTATCTATGCCTTTTTTTTCTTGGTCATTCTCATTTTAAATTGTTAAAGGGATGAATCATTTGATGTTCTTGACTTATCATTGCATATGGTCACCTTTTCCTTTCCAAGTATGATCAGGATATGCATATCTTACTTTATTATTGCCTTTTAGGAGTAGTAGTGGTTATGGGTTAGTATTTCAGCTTGAAGCTTTGGAAATGTGCAGTTTTGACATGTGTAGCACATGTTTGGAAGATTTATCAATTATCAAAAATGAAATGGCAGTTGAGATTCAACATATGCACCTTATAGCACTGGAGTCTTGAAGTATATTCGATCATATTGGAGAAAGTTTGTTGAATATTTAGGATTTCTTCTGGGAAATTTAGGATTAAGGTTTTGGGTAGACACTTGGTTGGGACACTCACCTTTAAGATATCAATTTCCAGGCTTGGATTTTTTCTTCGGAAATAACATCAATGATTGGGAATTAGAAAGGATGTGTATGTGACAAATGCTTGGCGATGCTATTTCAGTCATTAAAAGCCTAAATCAATTCTTTTGAAGGGTCATTCTAGTGGATCAAAAGCATTTGAAAGATTATACACACAATTAGAGGATAAACGTGGGGATAAGAAGTTATACATGCTTGCCAGGGCGAGGGAGCGGAGGGCTTTGACCTGGACCAAGTAAAGTGAGGGTGAGGACGACAAAATGTTGGTAGATGAGACTCTCATTAAGAAGAATGACAGTCTTACTTCCGGAAGCTCTTGAATGCAGGGGGGGGGGGGCAAAGGCTTTGTGCTAGGTGACTTAGAGCACTCTAAGCGATGTTGCGGTTATGGATATTGTAGGCGTATTATGGTTGAGGAGGTTAATGGGGCTATTCGTAGGATGCGTAGGGGCAGAGTGATTGGGCCAGATAAGATTTCGGTAGATTTTTAAAAGAATTTAGGCGGGGAAGTATGGAGTGGATGACGAGTTGTTTAATGTCATTTTTAGGACGAAGAAGATGCCCGAAGCTTGGAGATGGAGTACGATGATTTCATTGTACAAGAACAAGGCGACATTCAAAATTGCAACAACTATAGGGGTATTAAGTTGTAAAGTCACACGATGAAGGTTTAAAAAAGGGTGGTGGAGTCGAGGTTAAGGAAAATTGTGACTATTTCGTGAATCAGTTCCGGTTCATGTTGGGTTGCTGAACTATTCATCTTAGAAAGAAAGAAGGAAGGACTTACACATAGTATTCATCGAACTAGAGAAGGCTTACGACAGTTCTGAGAGAGGTTTTTTGGAGGTGCTTGAATGCCAGAGTTGTTCTTGTGGCGTATACTAGATTGATTAAGAATATGTATGAAGGATTCAAGACTCGTGTAAGAAATGTGGAGGGAGACTCGGAGCATTTTCCTGTATTAATGGGGTTGCATTAGAGATCGACCCTTAGCCCATTTTTATACGCCTTAGTGATGGATGGATTGAAGTGGGAGATTTAAGAGAGGTGTCATGGTGTATGTTATTTGCGAATGACATATGATTGACGAGACTCACAAAGGAGTTAATGTTAAGTTGGAAGTTTGGAGACAAACCCTTGAGTCTAAAAGGTTTGGATAGCCCATTTTTATCCGCCTTAGTGATGGATGAATTGAAGTGGGAGATATAAGGCATGATGTATGTTATTTGCGAATGACATATGATTGACGAGACTCGCAGAGGAGTTAATGTTAAGTTGGAAGTTTGGAGACAAATCCTTGAGTCTAAAAGGTTTGGATTGAACAAGATCAAGGTGGAGTATTTGGAGTTGAATTTCAGTGAGGTGGTGCATGAGCATGACGTGCTAATGAAGCTGGACACGCATGCTATTCTTAAGAGAGATAGTTTCAAGTATCTTGGGCCTATGATACTAAAAATAGAGTGATTGATGATGATGTCTCCAATCGTATTAGTGTAACGTGGATAAAATAGAGGCTTGCTTTTAGAGTTTTGTACGATAAAAAGGTGCCTCCTAGACTTAAAGGCAAGTTTTACGGAGTGATGGTTAAACCATCTATGTTATATCGGGCGGTGTGTTGGCCCGTCAGTAACTCTCACATCCAGAAGATTAAGGTGGCAGAGATGAGAATGCTGCGATAGATGTGTGGGTTTACTAGGAGCGATATGATAATGAAATTATTAGAGATAAGGTGGTTGTGACTTCGGTGGAAGATAAGATGCGGGAGGTAAGATTGAGATGG
>JBDJHY010168620.1:0-12391 GCA_039654485.1 Withania somnifera | reverse complement strand
GTTTGGAATCCCGTGAACACAAACCATATACTCAATACTACTAAGTTTGATATTCCATACTTAATGGAACCATAGAAATAGGAATTCAAGGTCTCCTCGATGACATATCCTACAAGGCCTATAAAAGAATGAAAACTTTATCCAAAAAGACTAAAATACCCTTGACCCCCCTAAAAAGTTATTCGAACCATCTCCTAGGCAAATGACTTCCTAAATCCAATGTAACCAAGAAAATTTGAATACAAGTTCTCAAATGGCAAATGTTGACCAAAGTTAAACTTTAGCCTTAAAACTCAACTTATCTCGTCAAACGGGCCATCACCATAAAAACCCTAAACTAAAAACGAAGGTCCTTCTAGACAAAATTTCATATATTCTAGAGCTGGTAGACTGATAAAACTTCATTTTGAGACTCGAAACTCTAAATATTGACTTAATTCAACTATTTCCCCTCAAAGACTTCCAAGGTTTGAAATTTCTCAAAACTTTCAAGTTTTCACTCTAGTTTTAAAACTAATAACATAAACTGATCAAATATGACCCGAGGTAATTAATGAGAATGGAAAATAGTTATTTTATAAGGAGTTCCAAAAATGACCTTCAGGGTCATTACATCATCGCTAAAAACCATATTCATCCTCAAATATAAAGTAATAGGAAGTACCTAATGCTTAAAAAAGCTAGGGTTATTTGGGAAATATATCAGACTCAATGACCTAGGTGGCCTCCAAAATAGGACGATGTTTCCACTGAATTTTCACTGAAGATATCTCTTTAGTCCTCAACTTCCTAACCTTCCTGATTGAAATAACAACAAGCTTTTTCTAGTAAGTTAAGTTTGGATCCAAAGTCATAGAATCATACTGAATCACATGGAAATCATCGAGAATATATTTATGTAGCATGAAAACATGAAAAATAGAATGCATCGCTGATAAAATAGGTGGAAAAGCTAACTTCTAAGCCAACTCACCGACATGCTTCGAGATCCTAAATGGGCCAATAAACCTAGGACTAGGCTTTCCCTTCTTCCCAAATCTCGCCACACCTTTCATTAGGTGATCATTTAACTAATACACAGTCATCCTCCATGAAATCTATGGCTCAAACTCGTCTATTAACATAACCTTTCCCCCCTACTCTAGGATGTCAATAATTTGCTCTGAATGACTCAAACTACTCTATGGCATCACAGACAAGATCTGTATCTAAGTCCCTTATTAAAAGAATTAAACCAACTAATTTCATATCTATGTCTCTTACAATATAAAGCCTCGAAAGGAGCTATCTTAATGCTAGAACAATAGTTGTCATTATATGCAAACTTTACAAGGGCAAAAATTTATCCCACGGTCTCTAAAATTAATAACACATGCACAAAACACATCCTCTAGTACCTAAATGATCCACTCGAACTAGACACAGGTTTAAGGAAGAAAATATGTACTCATATCTAACTGACTACCCAAACCATGTTGTAGTTCCCTCCAAAAATGCAAAGTAAAAAAGAAAGCCTCAATTAGAAATGATAGATAGAAGGACACCATGCAAATGAATATTTTGACTGAGGTACATCTCAACTAACTTCTCAATTGGATAACCAATTTTGATGGGAATGAATAAGTAGACATAGTTAAATGGTTCACAATAACCCAAATCGAGTCATAACCACCCACAGTGTTAGGAAACCCCTCAACAAAATCCATGGTGAACCACTCCCACATCTAGAAAGGAATGAGCATCCTCTGAGATGGTCCACTAGGTTTCTAGTGCTTAAATTAACTCTTTGAAAATTCAAGCATTTAGCCATGAACCCAACTATATCATTTTTCATACCAAACCACCAACAGTGCTGTCTCAAGTTATGATACATCTTTGATACTCTAGAGTAAATGGAATATCTCCAAAAATGAGTCTCTGCTAGAGTCAATTTAATCAAATCACCCACCTTGGTCAGACAAATCCTACCACCAATGCAAAAAACATCCTCAAGATCAAGTGATTCCTCATTTTCTTATCCTCTCAATAATTTATCTTTAATAATACATAATTTCCCATCTTTAAACTAAATTTTTTTAATTTGATCCATAAGAAAGAATGAGCCTCAACAAAATCAAGGATCCCACCATCATTTGAGATCCGTAAACAAATGAGTAGTTGCCTAGCTTCTAAACATCTCAATTCAAAAACCGCTCCTCAACATGAATCAAAGCAAGACTAATCATACTAGTTGATTTCTTACTTAAAGCATCAGCCACCGTATTAGATTTACCATGATGGGACAAAATGGTCATATCAGAATTTTTAGTAACTCAATCCAATGCCTCTTTCTCAAATTTAAATACCTCTATCTAAAAGTATATTAAAGGTCCTATGATTAGGAAACACCTCACAGTGATCCCTATACAAATAATGATGCCACGACTTCAGAAAAAACACAGATGCCAACTCTAAATCATAGGTAGGATAATTCTTTTTTTGAGTCTTCAACTGCCTTGAAGCATAAACAATAACTTTCCTATTCTACATTAAAAAGTCCACCCAAAACCAACTATAGAAGCATCACAATACACGATGAAAGACTCACCCTCAATAGGCAAATTCATTATCGGGGCCGAAGTCAATAAGGATTTAAGCCTCTAGAAGCTCTCCTCACACTCATCAAACCACTAAAATGCTACATATTTCTTAGCCAACTGAGACATCAAGGCTATAATACAGTAAAACCCATATATGGATCTCATGTAATAACCAGCTAAAAAAATATATATAGATCCCATTAGGAAAAAAGTGACTAGACCAACCACGAACTGCCTCGACCTTGACCGGATCAACCATAATACCTTAATTGGACACTATATGACCCAATAAAGTCATAGGACTAAGCCAAAACTCACATTTTGAATATTTTTTATTAACTTCTCCCCTATCAACTTCTGAAGCACAATCCTCAAATGTTTCACATGGTACGCGTCACTTCTTGAATATATAAAAATTAGTTAATGAAAAAAATACTAATGAATTAAGATAAGGTCGAAACACTCCATTCATCAACTCCCTAAACACTTTTGGGGCACTAGTCAACTTAAATGACTTAACCAAAACCATAATTGATATAGAAGGTCCAAAAAGTTGCTTTAGGGATATTTGAAGCCATAATATTCAACTTATCATAGGCGGATATCAAATTAATCTTAGAGAATATTCTGTCATCCTGCAACTGATCAAATAATTAATCAATCTGTAAGATGGTATAACTATCCATAATGGTAACCCTGTTCAACTGTCTGTATACAATACACATCCTTATAGACCCACCCTTTTTATTTACGAACAAATTAGGAGCACCTAGGGATGACACACTCAATTTAGTAGATCTCTTACTCAAGAAATCCTGTAATTGTTCTTTTAATTTCTTCAAATAAGTTTTAGCCATACAAAAAGGAGGAAAAGAAATGGGCTTTGTGCCCGTCCCCAAATCAATACCAAAGTCGATGTCTTTATCAAGAGGAACACCTAGAAGATTAGTAGGGAAGATATCTAAAAACTCATATGCAACCAAAATAGACTATCCAGAAGGAATATCAACACTGTTATTACAAATAAAGACCAAATAGGAGAGATACCCTCTCTCTATCACTTTCGGTGAACAAAAGAAGGAGATCACCTTACTAGGTAAGAATTAATAGAACCTTTCAACTCAACATTCGAAATACTAGGAATATCTAAGGTAATTATCTTTTCATAACAATCCAAGACTGCATGTTGTGGAAAACCCAGTCTATACCTAGAATAACATCAAATATATATCATATGAAGAATAATTAAGTCTACCTAAGTATCATACCCCCACCATAAAAACTATATAGGATAGGTACACCTAGTTTACCACTAACGAATCACCCATGGGTGTAAAAATATGTAAAGGAATGGGTAGAGAATCACTCATCATATCAAATCCAAAAACAAAATCGTTAGACACATATAAATCAGTAGATCTAGGATCAAATAATACTGATGTAGGTCGATGGCATACTAGAAAACTACATGTAATGATTGTACGGAGGCCTCTACCTCTAGTCTACCAGCAAAAGCATAGCAATAACCTTTGCAGCTACCAGCAGTGGAAACTTGTCTACCATTACTCATAGGAACTATATATTTACCATCACCTCTAATAAAGGCCTAAACCCCTATACCAGACTGAGCTATGCCCTGCCCTCTATCTGGGGATGATGATTTTTTTTATGAATACTGAGAACTAGAGTAAGGTACTTCTGATCTCCTTTGCGGGTAAGCCCTCTACAAATGACCTAGATATCCACAAGTAAAATAAGACCTCTGTGATGTAGGTTGCTGTGACAAACTATATAAACCTGAATAACCACTATAATTTATTGTATCTACTAAGAACCATAAGAAACCTAATTCAAGCTGAAAGATACCTGAACGATATAACCATATCCAAATTCTACATCCTAGTCTAAATCGGTCTCTATCAATGAAATAATCCACTCCTCCTAGAAGAACCTTTACCAAGATATAAAGTACCTAAAAATTGACCCAATGAGTGGGGCCTCTTACCTCTCACTTCCCCAAACTCCTCTCTCACCATAAGCTTGTCCTCCTTAGTGGCCTTAATCTATCCTGAAAGGATAATCCCTATCTAGCCACTATAAATATAGCAACACATAGAGTTTAGGTCAAACACCACACAAACCTAACAGTCATCTCACCTGGATCTATTAGAATTGACCCCACATATTTGGAAAAGGAATAAAAATAGGTCTCGTACTCAGCTACTTACATATCGTCCTAGAAAAATATCTCGAACCCTTATATACTCTTACACTCCAAGAAATATATATTCCATAAAAACCTATACAGAAACCTCCTAGGTAACCGAAGGAAATCCAACTGGTCTGTCGCTTAAATAATATTCCCACTACTATTGAGCTAGCCCATATAACTGGAAAGTAGTATAAAGAACACCATGTGAGTTTTCCAACCTCACACTCTCAAGTAGTTCATAGTAGGTAGCGAAAACTCATGTTCCTCCTCAACTCTCCAACCTTAAAATTAGGGTAGATCTATCTTCCTAAACTTCTCATGCCGGTGCTTCTCCACATTAGAAAATGCTACTCCAATCACTCCTGGGGCTCCCATAACTGGTAATTATACTCTATCATCTCTATGAACTAATCAAGATTGATTATGTAAAACTTGAATCTACTGTAGATCTGGGTTTGGGTCCCCACTCTAACTTGTAATCTCTTGGGTGTGCCAGTCGTACCCCTACTCAAAATGAAACTTGGTAACATACCTAACACCCACAATTAATATTCCCAAGGCAGTGGTGTAGTAGTAATCTCTAGTAGTATGAACCACGGACTCGAGGGAAGTCACTATGGTCTATCCCCTCACTGGTGTAGCACCCTAGGCTCTACTACAACCCTGTTCTTTAGATCACCCTCGACCTTTGGCAAGTGTCTCATGAACTGGAACAGGGACAACCTCACCTCTAACCAAAAATATAATCCTCGCCATCTATACAAACCACATCTCAACACCTAAGTAGACAAATCACATAAGATAGAAACAAAAGAATGAAAGAGAAGATTTTCTGAAAGTTTCATAGCCTCTCAAAGATAATTAATGGATGTCTCTACTCTGATCCACGAGAATCTACTAAACTTTAGCTTGTACACTTTCAGACCTATGAACTTAAAGCTTTGATACCAACTTATCAACGTGAGCCTCTGGCTCAAGGGAAGCCTCTCTAATACCAACTTGTCACGACCTAAAATCCAAGTCGTGATGGAACCTATCTCAACCCGCCTAGACAGGTATGCCTAAATAATATTAGAAGGATTATATGCAAAAAATAATGAGTCAGCGAAAAAGAGAGAATATACTATGCAAAACTCCAACTAATGAACCATTCAAAATCTTGTTTCACGGTGTACAAACGTCTATGAATAATATATCAACTAAATAAAATGGTAAAAATATCAAAAGCTTTCGAATCCTCAAATAAAATAAAGACAAAATATAAAAGAGTTTGTGGCATCTGCTGGATAACAAAACAACAACCTCAACACTCAAAATCTTGAACCCCAAATCTGATCTTGGATAAGAGAATCAAGTAGAATCGAGCTATACACCTATAAAAATATAAAAAGGAAAAGAGTGAATACCAAAATAAATCAATAGCTACTCAGCAAGTATCCCTGGTTGGCTGTAAAATAAAAGAGTAATAAGAACCAACTACCCTGCCAGTCTAACTACAATCTTACCAAACACCGAGCTAAAATCAGGAAAAATTCCAGTAAAATATAGAAATAATAATGGATGCAGGGTGTTGGGGAATGTCAATAGTAAACTATATAATCTAAATAATCAACTACAACTAATTTCGTATTTAAATAATAAAGTATCAAATAAGACACCATTGTCAACCTAAGGTAAATCGTCTACATCAATTGAAACTAAATTCGAATAATTTAAAGTGGAAAATTTCATCCTTAGCACATTCAGCGGCAGGACTCCCTCCTCAACTCAATTCACAACTCATGAAAAAATATCATGTATTGTGTTGTATCCTCACATGTGGACTCTGTAATACCTCGAATAGTTTCCTACATACACGTCTATGCATGATAAGAAGGGTACATCATGGATACTGAGAAACATAATCATAAGATGGTTTTTAAAAGGAGTGAGCTAAGGTAAATAATTTATCATTACTAATCTCAACAACATCATGATACCAATACTTTTAAGACCAATCTTTCCATTTCAACTCATTATCAGTACAAGGTTTCTTACCATTTCTCATTACTGCAGGGCTACAAACAAGTCCTACAATCTCATCATAATCGACCACATCGGGCTCATAACATCATCCAACAACAAAGTAAATGGAGGAATTCAATATCATCACTAACTGAATGTAATAAACAATCCATCTTAGGCATGCTCACAAAATATGAAATCTATCATCTACATAAGTTAATATACGTGTAATAAAATGCCATGTAATATTATGCATGTCTCTCTTGTATACGTATACATAAATGCATAAAATCCATATATATATATATATATATAATATGTCAGGATATGGCACCTAATCCAATCAAATAATGCCAAAGTGTGGCATCCAATACACTAATATCATGTAAAAAAGTGGCATACAATCCACTAATATCATACTAGAACATGGCATCTGATAAAATAACATCATGTCAAAACATTGCATCTGATCCACTAATATCAATCATAGTAATATCGGGATTAAACATCAGTCCTTTCTTTCATATTATAATCAGTTTTTTTTCTTTTTCATTTATATATCATATATGTCTCAAAAATTATATTTTACGTCAATTATAAATATTCATGAATGGATGAGGAATTTCATATACAAGTCATGAAAAAGAGGCAACATCACTCAATAAATATACAAGGCCGCTCATGGGCATAACAACAAAGAGGAATCATATCAATTCAACTAAGAAAACTCAAGGGCATAAAATCATGTAAGGAGGAAATCAAATATAAATATCCATACTTGGGGATCTCAACCACATATATATTTCAACTAAACAGGGAAATTAACTAATCAAAGAATTCATAGACTTTTTATTCCCTTTTTTTAATCTCTGCATGTTTGACTCTATTTTTTGAATGAATACTTGCCACTTAACCCACACAGATACCCCCAAGTAGTCCCTATTACTCTTCATTTCAAGAAAATAACATACAACTACATTGGACATTTTGTAATAGAGTCAATAACCTCCACTTGCCATAAAAGAAAAGAAAATAACCAAACGTGGCCTTCCCTTTGTATAGAACCTCCAAATTTATTAAAGCTGGTCAAATATGAACTGAGCTTGAGAAAATATAAAATCATACACATATTGTTGTTTGTAAAATTGGGTCCAAATTACCCCCAAAAAGTCACAATCAAGGCATAAGGATAAATCTTAAATTATCTTCAAAAATTATGCTATTCATGTTTTGAGGGTTTCAAATATGAAATTTCATCGAAATTGGATAGAAATCAACCTCCAAACTCAAAAGTACCAAATTAAAGTTTTTTCAAAAATCCGCAAATTTACACTTTAAAATCCATAAATTTTGATAAAAAAATTATGAAATAATCAATAAGTAATGAATAATAAATGATTAAAATCTTATCCAATAAATTTTCCTCAAAATCTATCTTTGAAAATAACCAAAAGTGAGCTCTCAAGGTCCAAAAATGAAAAATAGGGGAATAAGCTCGCTAAAATGATTTATGTCACAGTTTACCGGAAATGACTGAACTACTCAATCCCAATAAACTAATTTCTTGTACCCATAGCTTACTCTTTACGATCGCGATGCTAGTGTACCCGATTATGATACACAAAAATATAGGTCTATGTGATCGCGATGCTCATGCATGCAATTGAGATGTGGACAATATGGCTACACCAGGTAATGATCATCATAGCAACCAAGCAACAAGAACTTATTCTGAATGGTCCCTCGAGATTCATTCAAAATTTTATGTATTCGACCTTGCAAAATTTTATATTCCAGACTCAATGAAACCATTAGAATAAGAATACAAGATCTCTTTGACCTAGTATCCACCAAGGCCAATAAAAATATAAAACCTTATCCAAAAAGACTAAAATGCCCCTCGAATCTCTGAAAAATTATTCAAACCTTATCATAGGCCAAAAATTGACCTCTTGGATCAATCAAAATTAATAGAATTTGTATACGAGTTCTTGATCATCAAATATATACAAAATTCAAACTTTATGCTTAAAACTCAACTCTATCTCATCAAACGAGCTAAAGTTACCACACTAATCCAAAACCAGAAACAACGGTCCTCCTAGATCAAATTCCACATTTTAGAGCTGATAGAACTGATGAAATTCCATTTTGAGACTAGAAACTCTAAATATTAAATAAAGTCAACTATTTCCACTCAAATGCTTCCAAAATTGGAAAAATCTTAAAACTTGTAATGTTTTCCTTTGAGTCTAGAACTAATCACATAAACTGATCAAATATGACCTAAGGAAACTACCAAGAAGGTAAATATGATAATTTTATAAATATTCCAATAATGACCTTTTAAGGACATTGCAATGCACATCCTAAGAGACCCATCTTTTATACACAAAGATTAGTGCACCCCCGATGGATAAACTAGGCCTGCTGAAGCATTTATCTAATAGGTTATTTAACTAATCTTTTATCTATGGAGAAATATGAGTTGAGTATTTATAAGAAGGTCTATATCGAATTCTATCTCCCTTTTTGGAGGGACTTCAAGTAGATCCTCAAGAAAGACTTTTAGAAAATTATTCATCATAGGGATTGACTGAGAGTCGGAGTCTCAAATTTTGTATCCTTAACTCGAATTAGATAATATACACAACCTTTAAAATAAGCTTTCTCCACATAAGGTAACAGATGAAGCAACTTTAAGGCACTGCGTGACACTTGACCACTTTGTTCCTAAAATATACTAAGTCATAACATGATCAAAACAAGTCCATGTCAAGTATAACATAAAATAAAAATCATGTATAATTCCACTAAGTCTATAGAGGTGATTTTCTGAAAGACTAAGATTGGACAATTTCGATAAACTCTTTTTGAAATAACTAGAACACTTATGTAATGAACCTCATGGTCATTTGCAATAAATATGTGATGTTTCTAATTTTAGAGTATTTTGGTAGTTTTCCAAGTTATTTATGACTTGATGGGACCGGTAGTTTGGATCTCTAGCGACACGATTGAGAAATAACTTAAACTACCTATTTTAGAGCCTAAAACTAAGTACTCGTTGACCAAACTCAAATTTCCTTCAAGACGAGCTCAAAATTAAATTATGGTAGTTTCATTAGCTACAGAATACCAAACAAAGTCAGGATTGACCATAAAATTTATGTTTTGGAGTTTTAGTTTACAATTTATGCCAATTTATGGATTTTAGTCAAGTTCATGGCCTAAAGTTGAGCTTGGATTGTAATTTGGTGTTTGGAGTGTCGGATTGGCATTTTGACACTTCTATCAGCTTTGGAAAGGTGAATTCATGCTTGTTTGACCCTTAGTATGTTTCCCAAGGTGTTCGTGCTTGATTTGAGTTATTTTGCAAAAAGTTGGAAATTTCCTAGTTTTTGTTAAAACTTGGTAGGGGGTTCTTTTTGCTCAAACGACCTCTGATGTCAATTTCATTGATTCCGTTGAGTCCAAAATATTTTTTTCACTCAAAAGGTATATTTGGTTTGTTAAATTTGGACTTATTCAATTACGAGACCCCGGTTGGAGATCATGAAAATCTGCAGCAGAAATCTGCAATTGGTGTAGGTGAGGCCTTTTTTTGTAATCTCTACCTCATCAGGTAATCTTGACCTCGTCAGGTGATCTAGACATTGTCTTGTGACCTCGCGACCTCACTCGTGACCTCATCACTTGCAACCTCGTTACTCGCAACCTCATCACTCATAACCACGTCACTCGTAACCTCTTCACCCATGACCTCGTCACTCGCAACCTCATCACACAGTCTATTCACACGACCTTATCACACGGCCTCATCATGCTATCGTGTCACGTAACCCCATCACACGACTTCATCATATGACCTCTTCATTAGGTAGCAGCCATGATAAATGCAGTACTTGCAGTATATATTTCCTGCACAACCCCTGCATTTTATTTCAACATAAACCTCATGATTTATTCAGTTCTAGGGAAAAAAACTTCTCCCAAACACCATTCTAAAGCTAGGGAAAATCCTCTCAACATTGTTCTTCAATTCGTCCACCATTGTTCTTCAATTCTTCTATGTTTTTGGGTAAGTTCTCTTTTTTTTTTTACCCTTCAAATTCATGGTTTCCAACATTAATTTCTTCAAGGGTTTAAATTGATAAAATCATGCCCTAATCCACATAATTTTGAGTAAATTTTTGTTAATTGAGTTTATATTTCTCCTAGTATCAATTATTACACCATAATTCCTTTGTCAAATCTATAAAGATTGTATCTTTGACCCCATAAAGGTCAAACCTGTTCGGGCTGTTTTGAATCCCCTCCCATACTCGAATTGTGCTTAATTTTGGTGCACAAGTTCCTGATAATATTGGGAACCCTATAGTAACATTTATTTTCAGTTTTGGTGAGCGGGCCCCACAATCCCATTTTAGGCCTAGTTAGGAATTTAGTATAAATTATACTGTTAGACTTGTATTAAATAGAGAACACATTGGTGAAAGTTTCAAATCATTCAGATACCGTTTGACATTAGTCGTAGTAAGATTCATGACTTTGCAACCTTTGTCATAGGATGACATATAGGCTCCGTGGGGCTTTCTTTAGGCTTATAGCTTTAATAACTGTGCTAAATAGCATCTGTGGGCTAGTTAGCTAGGTTTTATGGTAACCTTGTACATTTCTTTCATATGTTCCATGTTGATACTTATATGTTGGCACCCGAGTGATATAGGGCCCATGACTTAGAAATTAACTAGTGATACCTGAGAAAGACATAGGATGTTGAGATTATATGATCATGTATTGATATGAATACTTGTTGATTTGTTATGCATTCATGACAAGAGAGGTTAGGCATATGACTCTAATGACCGTGCATTAGGGCTGGGTCAGTATCACCACCTGATTATTGAGCCATAATGTCTAGAGGAGGATTTGATAACAAAGATGGTTAATTACATAAAATAATAAATGGAAATATTCTAATAATAATATAAGTAATGGCTTTTTGACAGTTTTAGACTTGGCATTGTATTGAGCACCCGATAATGTTATTCTCACTTGTTTTAGTCTAGGCTTCACCTCCTGGCACCAGGAATTACCATTTTTACTAATAAATACTAGGACTTGAAACCGACTTCGTTTGGCAGTGAGAACAGCCGCTGGGACTTGAGTTCGTCATTGTATGGTAGTGAGAACAACTTTTTGACATACGTAGAACTACTGGTTATGGACAATTGTGGATACCAGATCTTTTATGGATATTGGTGATGCAATATATATATACAGGTGTTGTATTCCTTGATTTGTCGAGAATGGATTTATGATACTATTGATATGAGGCACGATACGCCAAACTTGAGACCTTTGAGGCTCTGTGATATGGGATGTGAGGATTTGATGACATTAGAAATCGTACATGGTGACATACCTCCATAGATTGTGCCTTCGAGCTGCGGCTGACCTGTAGGGGGGCATAGGAGACAGGAGAGTGCTTTACCGGGAATATCTAAGTTTGCCTTTCATGGGTTATGTCTCCTGGACCTACGAGTATCGGAGGAGATGCATATGAAGGACAAGTTACTTCATATGTGTATTT